>ML372208.1:30950-65811 GCA_005239525.1 Nicotiana knightiana
GGGGGGGGGGGGGGGGATCCTAAGTTCTTTAGCCTAAGGGATCACCCCGTACAACATAAATCATACTTCGTAACTCCCTCGAGGTGGGGGTGTTACTCATATTATTCAGCGGGTAGAGACTATCATCTCCTGCTACCCGATTATTATCTTTAAGTTGTTTACCTAAAGCGCACTGGTTGATTCTAAATCGTACCCTATGCGTGCACTACCCTTCCCATACCTATGGTCCAGGAAGCATTTGGACCTCTATCTTGGGTGGTTCTAGACTTAACTTAGGTTTCTCAAAAATTATAAAACTAGGCGACATACAAAATAATTTGGACTTTCATGTATAGGCAAACAAGGGCTCAAGTTCACCTCCGCACTTAGGCAACAAATGCACACAAACTAACTAACATTGACAGTCGCAGATTTTAATAAGTTAAGGTTGCAGAACCCTATATGCAGGATCTCTATGTGATTCTAGATTTTATAAGCGTGCAATTTCATGTGTAAAGCATTTTTCTCTTAATACAATTCTATAGCCTACATAGTTGCCTACTGATTATAAGCATAAGATATTAGACCTATAGTCATGATGTCTAGGTGATTCACGCGGTAACTAACAATGGTTAATCACATGAATATGTTCAGAATAGCTTACTCGAGTCTTATAGGCATGGTTTCTAATAATGATAGTCAGCACAATGTTGAAAACTCTTAAAGAAACGAGCTGGACAATAATTAGGATTGACTTAGACCCTATAGGCAGGATTTCTATATTTATTAAAATTGATTTCTTTTTAGATCCTATAGGCATGATTTCTATAATAAAAACTGATTTCTTAGATCCTATAGGCATGATTTCTAAGTTATAAGCAAGGAAACATGTAAATTAACAGGGTCCTATATAGCTTAATGCATGTGCAATGAGATATTAATAATTCAATATCCTATAAGCATGGTTTCTAACAGGTAAAAGAAGAACACATTTGAACCAAATAAAGAACCTATAGGCAGGATTTCTAAAACACATTTGAGCAAAGTAGGATACTTATAGGCAAGATTTCTATATTAACTGAACATGTTTGAGCAAAGTAATGCATTTTGAGCAAAATAGGATACCTATAAGCAGGATTTCTACCCATTTCGATGCAAGTATAAGATAAAACCCCCTTTCCCAATTTTACTAAAGCCCCAAAATGTTATTACAAGGATTATTACAGACCCAGAATGAATAGAATAAATTACAAAAGCAGAATAACTATAGGGAGCCTACAACAGTCCCAAAGATACACCCGGCCAGGCCAGGCCTTCATTCCCATGGTTCGTAATAGCCCAGAAATTACATCTTCATGGACATAAGACAGCCGGGAATTAAGTGATTCACCTAGTAGGTATAAAACATAGTTGATAATATAGAACCAAGACCCTAGTGTGTCAGAATTCCCAAGGGCTTCAAGAACCCAGGGCAGTGCTTACACTAGAGAGGTTAGCAGAGATAATTTCAGAGGAGAGACTAGGTACCAAGTACTAGTGTGTAAGAGTTCACAAGGGTCTCAAATGAAACCTGAGCAGTGCTCACACTAGGGAGGTCAAAGGACAGAGCCTAAGTAGCCTTGTCTTTCAGCCGACTAAGAATAAGAACTCAAAGGGACCAGACAGTAAAGGAATAAAATGAGGTTAAGGGACACCACTGAAGGACAGAACCAAATTCAGCATGTAAAAACAAGTAATAGACATGCTTAAATTTTAGATAGACTTAGCCAAGTTTCAGAAGATGAGTTCAATGACATAATGCACACATTAACCAGGTAATTTGCAAAACAGATTTGTAGTAAGAAAAAGAGAGTTCAGATTATTCTAAGTGCAGAAGACTAGTGTCACAAAAAGGAGTCATATCGATTGGCAATAGAACCTAACATGCTGAGGACCAATTAGGGTAATTACTGGAAAATTCAATACATGAGGAAAACATGATCAAAACAGGCTACGTTGCAACAAATTCAGAAACATACTTGTTATTCTCTTAATGAATACGCTCATACCTAGTCAGCTAATCCATAGAAAGGGGATATGAGCACATGTTCAAATGGCAGTTCTAAACAAAAGAGGGGTGGCTATCAATAGACTAGGCAGAATTAAGAGACATTAATCAACTAAGGTCTAAACATGTCTCAAACTACAAATGTAATAGCATTTAGATTAGCAGAGTCTAAAATTGAAATAACACATTGAACAAAATGGCAGATAAATCGGAATGAAATGACAAAGGCTTGGTCAATCACCAGTTAAAATGAAATGAGAAATAAAGGAAGCCCACAGTATTTTGAATATCACCAAAAGAGCAAGAACTCATAATTTCTGACCTTGGCTTTCAGCCTGCCAGGAACCAAAGTGCAGAACAAGATTATTAAAGAGCAAAGAGCACACAACCTTAGTTTTTGTAGTTTTCTTGATGATTTCAGCACTGTTTCAAAGGGGAGTGGGGAGGAGTTTATATAGTGTAGGAATTGAACACATAAACATGGAAAATATTCAGTCAAACAATAGAAAGGAAAGCACTCAAAATCAGTAAGGAAAGGAGAAAATTTAAAACCCTAATTTTAGGTAAAGTACACAAATCGGCAGGAATAAAAGGTAAAAATCACATGCTGCATAGAATAAGAAGAACATAGACAGGAATACTATTCAAATCAAACAATCGAACTAGATTTGGTTCGATTTAAAGAATCTGAAACCCTAATTTAGAGTCAGTAAAATAATCTGCAGAGACAAACAAATTTACACATAACATGGCGAATATAGACGGGATAACACTTAAAATCAAAGGGTTGGACCAATTTTGGTTCGAATCAAAGAAAATATGTAAACCATAGCTTTAGGGTTAAATACGAATCAGCACAACATGATAAAATCAGACTCACACAATGTAGAATAAACGTGTGTGGACGGAATATCGTCCAGATTCAAGAGATGGAAGTCAATCAGACAGAATCAAAGTAAGAGTACTTGCCATGTTTAGGCAAGTACTAGGTAATACCGTAGAGAATCACCCAGTTATGGAAATGTACGGATATGGTAAGTGAATGGGAAGAAAATACCATTAGAAGAGGGATTAGGAGAGGGGTTTTTGAGAGGCGGAGGGTTTAGAGGGGATGGGGTTAGGGTTTGGGGTCGAGTGATATAAGGAAATGGGGGAAGGCATTATGAGCCGTTGATCAAAATTTGTGAAGGGTTGGGTCGGTTTTGGACTAGGTTGGGTCGCTTAGGATTGGGCTGGGGTTATTGGGCCAAGGTCTTGGTAGTTTAGGTCCGAAAAATAAGTAAGTTTTGGGCCAGATTTTAAATACCCACTATTTAACAAATAAAAAATTTATAAAAATAATTATAAATAACAAAAATATTGTTTGTCTACTAAAATGATTAAAAATAATTACTTAACATTATAAAAATATAAAAAGTCATTTTTTGCATAAATAATACAATTATACATGCATATGGGCTATTATTGCAAAATGTGCAATTTAGTCCTAAAAATGCAAATGTAATTATAAGAAATGCACTGGAAATATTTAAAATCTCATATAAGTATAAATGATAAGTTTAGATGCTTAAATCATCAAAAAATAATTTTGAGGATAATTATTGGATATTTATATAATAAAATGCATGAATAAATTGATTTAAGGCCTTTAGAAATTATGAAAAATTATTAAAAATACTTGTGTGTATTTGTAAATCTAATGATGATGCACATGCACTATTTTAAAAGTATATATATACATTTGAAAATATGAGAGAAAAATTGGGTATCAACAAAAATCTACTGGGAAAAATCCCAGAATTGTTCATACTCGCGCACATAAAATAGTGTTTGGTGCGGCTTAGCATTAATCAATTATGGCGAGAAATTATTCCCTATAGACAGGATCTCTAGCGCATAGTTTTTATTGTCATATCTTGATCCTATAAGCATATTTTCTAGGTGAACAACGCCAAGTAGAATAATTGGAATCTAATAGGCAGGATTTCTAATAGACGATGCGAATAGAAAGAAAAATCAATGACATTGGTTCCTATAGGCATATTTTCTAATAGTACATAGTAGTAAACATAATTGCAACATTTTCTACTTATGTTTGCTAGCAGGCAGTGTGTGTGTGCTTTCCCCTAATGGCATGGTTTCTGTAGTGCACATAGTGATTGAATAACACATATAACAAATAAAGCACAAAGTCCTATAGGAATATTATCTACCCATTTTGTGCATGAAAATATTAAAATCTACCCATTTCCTATTTTTACTAATACCCTATGCAAAAGTTATTACATGCCCAATAATGAGTAAGATACAAATGCTACACAAATAATGGTAATAGGCCCACAGTAGGCCCAAATGAAATACCTAGCACTGTCTGGGTCTTCAGTAATTCTCACACAACATACCCAGGCCTCTAATAAAGAGACATATGCAATATACGACCCCAGAATCCATAAAGGAGACCAAAGTCGACTTATTTGACCATATTGCCAAGTATTGCACCATTTAAGTCAACCAACTCAGATATACAACAAATAATAGGAGGGAAGGGCTTAATAGGATTAGTTTAAGTTTCAGATAATGACTAAGGACCTAAGTCCTAGTGTGTCAGAGTTCACAAGGGCCTCAAATGGACCCCAAGCAGTGCTCACACTAGGGAGGTCAATAATAGAGCCTAGATAGCCTTGAATTTCAGACGACTAAGAATGAGAACGCAAGAGAGCACATGGGACAAGTGAAGGAGAATGAGACAAGGTTGAGAGACAAGAACTAAGGGATACAAACATAGTCAAGTTGAGCATATAAAGCAGATAATCGAACAAGTCATAGAGTTTAAGAACAAACTTAGCAAAGATTTAGAAAACAGGTTCCACACTTAGTGCATAAGCAGTCATACATTAGCAGAGTTAAGGGAGAATAAGTTTGCAAGATTGGTGGAAAGTATCATACACAGATTCATAATATAAGAAAAAAATCCAAATTATGCTAAGATAGTCATATTAATTTGGTAGCAGAATAGCATTTAGACATGATAGGGAAGCAGATTATTACAACTACTAGTGAATCAAGGGAGCCAAAGACATGCTAAAGGGCATATTGATAGAGAACTAGTCATGGTTGATAAAAAAAAGTATTGACACATGATTAAAACATGCTACATCGGCAAGATACCACCACAAAAATTCAGAATAGGATAGGGAAATAGACTTGTGCCATATAGTAAATGTAAACATTCATGTTTTGAACACAATTGATTGGTTAACTAAAGAGAGTACAAATTATGCAGGTAAAACATGTTCGAATAACAACATTGACAACCTTAAGCAAAATTAAACACCAAAGAGATGCTGACAAGTGCAAAGGTCCCAAACAATAATAGTTTGCAACACATGGTCTAGAAGGACTTGAAAAGAATATAATTTACTCGAATCAGTCTTAGGCATGTTTCAAACTATCAACATTATGAAGTTAAAGGTTAAAGAGACCTAAAATTGAAGTAAAGCAAACATAATTGCACACAAGAACAACCTAGAAAACACATTAAACTAATGAATTTCAGAGGTGAAAACATATGAAAATTGCAGATACATAGGAATGAAATTGGAAAGGTCCAGTAACTCACCAGTTAAATGAATAACAGTAAAGAACAAACTCCCACAAAACCTAGAATCCCAATGCGTCAAAGTTCCTAAGAGCTGATGAACTCCAGACAATGCTCGCACCAAGAGCAGGTTGAGTAACAAGATCTTAGTGGCCTTGGATTTTATCCGGCCAAAATAGAATACAGAACAAGAGAATAGCAAAACCCCAAGCTTTAGTGAAGAAAAATATCGATTAAAAATCCCTCCCAAAAAGGGAAAGGGGGAGGGGGAGGGGAAGGGGAGGGGGGGTTATATAACAGTAAGATTGAATGAACACACAAGGAAACGAAATAAATCAAACAACAAATAAGGAAAGAAACATGAAAACCAGTTCAAAATCAATTTAGGAGAGAAATCCGGTAAACCCTAGTTTTTTAGGGAAAGTGTAAATCAACAGAAATCTAATGGAATCAGACTCACATAATACGACATTGAACGTTGTAGATGAGACAATGCTCAAAATCAAAGATGAACCCCTTTTGGTTCGATTTCAGAAGTTATTGCTTGCCATGTTTAGGCAAGCACTTAGGTAACACCACAAACGGACAACCAGTACCAAAAGGATTCAAATATGGCAAGAAAATAGTAGTCGAATTCCATTAATAGTGGGATTAGGAGAGGGATCAGGGGAGGCGGCCAGGGTTTAGTGAAGAGGAGAGGAGTGACAGAGAGAATAGAGGTAGTGTCTTTAGGAAGTGGGCTTAGGGTTAGGTTTTGGGGGATATAAGGAAAGAGAGTGGGGTGTTGTGGACCGTTGATCGCTTTTGATCAACGTTCGAGATTAAAAATGATCTGGGTGGGTCTTGGACTAGGAAGGGTCTCTTGGGGTTGGTCTTGAGGATTGGGCCAAGTATTTGGGTTTGTCTGGTTCAAAAATAATTTAGAATTTGGGCCGACTTTTAAATGGAAGATTAAAAGGGAAATAATTTAATAAAATAGTTAATAAATATATAAAAATGATAATTATGCAAGTTAATACTTTAGACAATTATAGAAAATTATAAAATTATAAAAATATTATTTTGAACCTGAATAAAATGACAAACACAATAAAATGCAAAATATAGGCTATTATTGCAAGTTTGTGCAAATAGCCTAAAAATACTATTGTAGTTATATAAAATGAAGTAAATATATTTAAAATATGTATTATGGATGTAAATAATAAATTCGGATGATTAAACACCCTAAAATAGTTTGAAGGAATAATTAATAAATACTTGAATAATTTAAATGTAAGAAAGTCAATTTTAAAGCTCTAAAATTATGGAAAATTATAAAAAATACTTGTAAATTAAGTAATGATGCAAAATGACATTTTGAAAGTATAGATGCTATTTGAAAAAAATATGAGGGCAAAATTGGGTATCAACAACTGCCCCTCTTTACCAGGGAATGATGAAAGAGTTGTCGGGTAAAGAAGAGGATGACCAATTTTGACCGAATTGAGTGAGGAGTGATATATTTTAAAAAAAGGGAAACCGAAGCAAGGGTTTCTCCCCTTTTAACAATGGTTACTTCATGGATTACCTATAAAACTTAAAACCTAGCACATTCGAATATATACGGGTTGTTGCGAGAATTTAAACATGATGCAAATTCCCTTTGGACCATGAAGGTTATCTTTGGACGGTGAGGATTCACAGACCATGAAGTAATGTCTTCGGGCCATGAGGATGGTGCCTCTGAACCATGGTGCCTTTGAATAATGATGTGCACTTTTGAGAGATCCTCAGGGCATGGAATGGTGTCTTCCGGCTATGAGGATGATGCATTCGGACTATGGTACCTTTGGAAAAAATGGAAATGTTTCAGCCCATGAAATGCAAAGATATGATATTTGGTTATATGCAAAATGAGACAAAACAAAACGGTCTTGTATAAGACGAGGGCCGTGCTTATCCCCAGAGGATAATGCCAAGCCTTAGATAGAGTAATGGAGATAGTATTTAATCTTGAAGAAAGGCATTTCTTAGACTCATGCAAAGAAAGAGACGATTCTTAGTCTCATTCAGGAAAGGTAGAGTTTATCCTTATGCAATTAGGGAGACAATGCTTAGCCTCATGCAAAGAGGAGACAATGCTTAGTCTCATGCAGGAAAGACAGAGTTTAGCCTTATGCAATTAGGGAGATAATGCTTAGCTTTATGCAAAGAGGAGAAAATGCATAGTCTCATGTAGGAAAGGCAGTGATTAGCCTTATGAAATTAGGGAGGCAGTTCTTAGCCTCATGCAAAGAAAGAGACAATGCTTAGTCTCATGCAGGAAGGGCGGAGTTTAGCTTTATGCAATTAGGGAGGCAATTCTTCGCATCATGCAAAGAAAGAGACAATTCTTAGTCTCATGCAGGAAAGGCAGAGTTTAGCCTTATGCAATTAGGGAGGCAATGCTTAGCCTCATGAAAAGAGGAGACAATGCTTAGTATCATGCGGAAAAGCTAGTGCTTAGTCTTATGTAATTTAGGGAGGCAGTGCTTAGCCTAATGCAAAGAGGAGACAATGCTTAGTCTCATGTAGGAAATGCAGTGCTTAGCCTTATGCAATTAGGGAGGCAGTGCTTAGCCTCATGCAAAGAGGACACAATGCTTAGTCCCATGCAGGAAAGGAAGTGCTTAGCCTTATGCAATTAGGGAAGCAGTGCTTAGCCTCATGCAAAGAGGAGACAATGTATAGTCCCATGCAGGAAAGGTAGTACTTAGCCTTATGCAATTAGGGAGGCAGTGCTTAGCCTCATGAAAAGTGAAGACAATGCTTAATCTCATGCAAGAAAAGCAATGAATAGATGCGAGAGAGTAAAGTATTTCTTATCTTGATGTGTTCATTATGCCTGCGTCCAAAGAATAATCGTGAGTTTTGCGGGGGACGGTTGGTTTGTGTCCTCGATTCCTTAATTTTCCTTTTCTTTTGTCTGGAGATCCTTTTTGAGTTACCCGGGTAACTTCTAGCTTTTATAGAAATAAAGTTTTCGAAAACATGTGAGCATTTGATGAATGTCGGTATTTAAAAAATAGTAGCATGCAATATCAAGTAATTTAGATGAATCAATGGCTGTGACATATTTTAGAGACATTGCGACCTCCTTGCTTTAGAATTTTGAGGGTCCTCCTCAAAATTCTTCCCAGTTTAAATGCAACCCTTTGATTGCTCCGCGTATGACGAAGTTGGCTGGACTTGTTTTAGAATTTTGAGGGCCCCCCTCAAAATTCTACCCTAGTTTTGATAATGGCAACAAAATGAAGATTTTATTAAGATGTGACCGAACCCACATATGTATCCTCTCTTGAATGGGAATCAGGTCAGCATAGTTTAGTTACATCAAATGAAGGAAAGCAAACAATCCTAAATATAATATCTCTTGATCGCGTATGAGTTGATAGGTTTTGGCCAAATCTTCCCGTCTATTTGTGCAAGTATGAGTGCTCCTCCTTTTAGTACTCGATGAACCATGTAGGGACTTTTCCAATTGGGTGAAAACTTCCCTTTGGATTTATCTTGATGCGGGAAGATCCTCTTTAGCACCAACTGCCCAGGTGTGAATTATCTAGGCCTGACCTTTTTCTTGAAAGCTTTGGACATTCTGTTCTAGTAGAGTTGACCGTGACATACTGCATTCATTCTTTTTCCATCAATGAGAGCCAGTTGTTCATAGCGATTTCATACCCATTCTGCATCACTGAGTTCAGCCTCTTGTATGATTCTCAAAGAAGGAATTTCTACTTCGGCGGAATAACGGCTTCAGTACCATAGATCAGCAAATAAAGAGTTGCCCCAGTTGATGTGCGAGCCATGCTACGATATCCAAGTAGGACAAATGGTACCTTCTCGTGCCATTGTTTGTGATTATCAACCATTTTCTTCAATATCTTGTTAATGTTCTTATTGGCAACTTCCACAAATCCATTCATTTGAGGCATGTATGCTGTGGAATTTTTATTCTTGATCTTGAAGGTTTGACACATGGATCTCATCAGATCAATGTTAAGTTTGGTGGCGTTGTCGGTGATGATTGATTATGGTACCCCGAATCGACAAACAATACAATCCCGAACTAAATCTGCGACAACCTTCTTAGTTACAGCCTTGTAAGATGCGACTTCAACCCATTTTGTGAAATAGTCTATGACCACTAGAATGAACCTGTGCCTATCTAAAGCAGCGGGTTCGATTGGACTAATGACATCCATCCCCCAAGTGGAGAAAGGCCAAGGTGCACTTGTTGCATTGAGTTCGTTGGGTGGCACTCATATCATATCAGCATGTACTTGGCACTGATGACACTTTTGGACATACTTGATGCATTCTGTTTCCATAGTCATCTAGAAATATCCTGCTCTCAATAACTTCTTAGCTAAGACAAAACTGTTCATGTGCGGTTTAGAAGTTATGGCATGTATTTCTTTGATCAATCTGGACGCTTCCTTGGCGTCGACACACCGTAATAATCCCAGGTCTGGAGTCATTCTGTACAAAATTCCTCCCAAGAAGTGGTTGGATAATCTTCGGAGTGTGTATTTATGAGTATGATTTGCGTGCTACGGGTACTCTCCTTTTGCCAAATATTCTTTGATGTCGTGCAACCATGGATTTCCATCAATTTCTTCTTCAACATAAGCACAATAAGCTGGCTAATTATGAATCCCTATTGGGATAGGATCGATGAAATTCTCGGCCAGGTGTTGTATCATGGAAGATAAAGTGGCCAATGCATCTGCGAACTCATTCTGGACTCTTGGAACATGTTTGAATTCTATCTTTGTGAATATCTTCATCAACTCTTGTATATAGTACAAATATGGCAATATTTTGGTATTCTTTGTGGCCCATTCTCCTAAAACCTGATGTACAAAAAGGTCGGAATCTCCAATTACCAGCAATTCCTGAACATTCATGTCAATGGCTAACCTGAGTCCTAAGATGCAGGCCTCATATTCTGCCATGTTGTTGGTACATGGGAACCTGAGTTTTGCGGATACTGGATAGTGTTGACCTGTTTCTAACACTAAGACTTCTCCAATACCCACTCCTTTGAAGTTTGCAGCTCCATAGAAGAACATTATCCAACCATCATATAATTCGGTGATATCTTCTCCTACGAATGATACCTCTTCGTCGGGAAAATATGTTTTCAATGGTTCGTATTCTCCATCTACAGGATTTTATGCCAAATGATCTGCCAATGCTTTCCCTTTGACCGCCTTCTGAGTTACATAGATGATGTCTAACTCACTCAATAATATCTACTATTTTGCTAACTTTCCTGTAGGCATGGGTTTCTGGAAGATGTATTTTAGCGGATCCATCCTTGATATGAGATATGTGGTGTAGGAACAGAAGTAGTGCCTCACATTTTGAGCTATCCATGTCAAAGTGCAGAAGGTGTGCTCTAGCAAAGAATACCGTGCTTCGTAGGGTGTGAATTTCTTACTCTAATAGTATATGGAATGCTCCTTTCTTCTCTTCTTGTCGTGTTGTTCCAAAACACAACCAAAAACCCCATCTAGTACAGATAAATAAAGTAACAGAGGTCTCCCAGGTTTCGGTGGGACCAGAACAGGTGGTTTGGATAAATATTCCTTGATTTTGTCAAAGGCTTTCTGACATTCTTCAGTCTAACTTGTTGTAGCGTCTTTCTTCAACATTTTGAAAATCGGTTCACAAATCACATTTGATTGTGCTATGAAACGACTGATGTAATTGAGACGCCCTAAGAAATTCATCACATCTTTCTTGTTCTTTGGAAGTGGCAAGTCTTGGATAGACTTGACCTTTGACGGGTCTACCTCGATCCCTCGACGATTGACGATGAACCCTAACAATTTTCCAGCAGGGACTCTGAAGGCACACTTTGCGGGATTCAGTTTCAGATTCTACCTTCGAAGTCGATAAAAACATTTCTTCAAATCTGCTTTGTGATATGTACCCTTTTTAGATTTGATGATGACGTCGTCTGCGTACACCTCTATCTCCTAGTGTATCATGTCATGGAAAATGGTTGTCATAGCTCTCATATAAGTGGCTCCAGCATTCCTCAGGCTAAATTACATCATTTTGTAACAATACACTCCCCATGGTGTGATAAAGGCTGTCTTTTCGGCATCTTCTTCGTCCAACCAGATCTGATGATACCCCGCAAAGAAATCCACAAAAGATTGGAGTTCATTCTTGGAATAGTTGTCGATCAATATGTGTATATTGGGCAACGTGAAATCATCTTTAGGACTCGCTCTGTTTATGTCCCGATAATCGACACATAATCTGACCTTCCCATCTTTATTTGGAACCGACACAATGTTAGCCAACTAGATCGGATATTCAACCACTTTGAGAACCTTGGCTTTGATTTGCTTAGTGACTTCCTCTTTTATTTTCAAACTCATATCTGGATCGGTAGGTAGCTTATGAGCCACTATGGGTGTGCTCAAACCGGTCATATCATCGTAGGACCATGCAAAAATATCCTCATACTTCTTCAAGAACCAAATGTATTCTTCCTTTTTTGACGGCGATAGATGTATGCTTACACGCATTTCCTTGACTATTTCAGAATCTCCCAAATTAACTGTTTCATTCATTCTCGTCCAAATTACACTTAGGCTTGTTTTCGAAGTTTTCCACTTCTCTGACAATTTCCTCAGGTATTATATCTTCTTCCAGATTCTCTGAATCACTTATCCTTATGTTGCGTTGTCTCATTACATGTCACAGTTTTAGATTCATCAGGATAAGTAATAATAACACTGTAGAGAAAAATGTAAAGGATAACAGTAAATACTAAAAATAGCAATCCATTAATAAAAATTTAAACGTCAAACAAGTGCATCTCGATGATTCGAGCAATTATTTTAAAACAAAATACGGTTAAAACAAAATATTGAAAATGTCTTAGATCCTCATAAATTTGCTTTTAAAAATAACAACAACAACAACAAAAAACCCAGTATGTTCCCACCAGGTGAGGTCTGGAGAGGGTAGTATGTACACAGACCTTACCCCTATCTAACAGGTGGAGAGGCTGTTTCCAATAGACCCTCGCTCAGGAAGGGTAATAAGAAGAAGTGTAAATCAATAAAGGAAGAAAGAGGGAAGAGAAAAGAAAAGGGAGAGATAAAGGATAAGTAGTACCAAATACTAGCAACAAGGAATACAATACCTGAGGCGAACAAAACCACATAACGTAATAAAAATCTAAGAATATGAAGGGACATGCATGCTACTAAGACTATCAGTGAGCAACTAAAAACTATCCACTAACCTTCTACCTTAATCCTCGACCTACACACCCTCATATCAAGGGTCATGTCCTCAGTAAGCTGAAGCAACGAAATGTCCTGTCTAATCACCTCTCTGTAGTACTTCTTAGGCCTACCTCGACCTCTTCTCAAACTCGCCATGTCCAACCTCTCACACCTCCTAAAAGGGGAATCGATGCTTCTTCCTTAACATGTCCGAACAATCTCAGCCTCGACTCCCGCGTCTTGTCCTCCACGGAGGCTACTCCCACTTTGTCTCGAATAACTTCATTATTAATCTTATCTCTCCTGGCACACCTACACATCCATCTCAACATCCTCATCTCTGCTACTTTCATCTTTTGCACGTGGGAGTTCTTGACTGGCCAATACTCAGCCCCATACAATATAGCTGGTCAAACTACCACTCTATAAAACTTGCCCTTAAGTCTTGGCGGCACATTATTATCACATAAAACACCAGAAGCGAGCCTCCACTTCATCCATCCCGCTCTGATGTGATGTGTGACATCTTCGTCAATTTTCCCGTTACCTAGGATAATAGACCCGAGATACATAAAACTCGCTCTTTTGGGGATAAATTGAGCATCAAACTTTACCTCTATGTTTGCTTCATCGGTGCCGCACAAAATTTGCACTCCAAGTATCCTGTTTTGGTTCTACTCAATTTGAAACCCTTAGACTCCAAGATCTGTCTCCAAACCTCCAACCTCGCGTTAACTCTAGTTCACATCTCGTCAATAACCACTATATCATCGGTAAATAGCATGCACCAAGGCACTTCCCTTTGGATGTGTCGCGACAGTACATCCATCGCTAAGGAAAATAAAAATAGGCTAAGCCGATCCCTGGTGCAACCCCATCACCATAGGGAAATGCTTCGAGTCACCACTCATATTCCTCACCGAGTCTTAGCATCATCATACATATCCTTAATCACCCTAATGTACACTACCGGAACGCCACTAGCTTCCAAACACCTCCACAGAACCTCCCTCAGGACTTTATCATACGCTTTCTCAAGGTTAATAAACACCATATGCAAGTCCTTCTTCCTCTCCCTGTACTGCTCCACTAATCTCCTAACCAGATGAATCACTTCTGTAGTCGAATGCCCCAGCATGAATCCAAACTGATTCTCGAAAATAGATACACACCTCCTCACCCTGGCCTCCACCACCCTCTCCCAAACCTTCATAGTGTGGCTCAACAACTTGATACCCCTATAATTGTTGCAATTTTGGATATCACCCTTGTTCTTGTAAATAGAAACCATCGTAATCCACCTCCATTCTTCAGGCATCTTCTTTCTTATTCTAATAGCCAGGCTACCCAGGAACTCGACGGGCCCTTGATGGTGCAGCGGTCCAGTCCTTGAGAACAACTCCTTTCTCCACGATCTGAATAGCAAGGCCTTCCTCCCCCCCTCCCCAACTATCGCACTGCAATCCATGTCTTCATCATCCAGAAACAAATTTCTTATGCCAGCTAAAACTTCGTCTTCTTCGGACCCCCACATCATGTCAGATTGATGGAATGACTGGTGCAAATGTGGTATTGGTTGTTCTAGCGGATAATAAGGACCACGCCATGGCGCCGACCAATCCTGATACTCTTTCTAGGTGTATTCATACACAAGCCCAAAAGTTGTACCATGACATTTTAGCTGTATCGTTTAGTGATCCCCTGGAGATTCTTGCCGAGACCCTTGCCAGGTTCTTAACCTGTCCACGACAATATGCTTTCTCTTTTATTGCTCCACCATTTGTCTTTCTCAATTGCGTTGATGCGCTCAATGCGATGGTATGTTTCTCCACCCAACTTCCTTTTATTCTCGACGACTGGAACAGTTTGATTGGTATAAATGGGGTTACTCCTATCTCCATGGATGATCACTTCCTGATGGTTCCACTCAAACTTCACGGCCTGATGTGGAGTAGAAGCTACGGCCCCGACGGCATGTATCCAAGTTCGTCCCAAAAATAGATTGTAGGTATAAGATATATCCAGTACTTGAAACTCAAAATCAAACTAGGTTGGGCCCATCTATAGGCTGAGGTTGATCCTCCAATTGTGGCCCTTTGAGATCCATCAAATGCTTTCACATTCATACTTCCTGCTCGTATCTCGTGCAGGACTTTATCCAATCTTTTCAAAGTAGTTAGCAGACATATGTTGAGACTCGAGCCCCATCTGTCAGGATTCTGGCACTGAATTTGTCCTCAAATTGCGCTGTGATATGTTGTGCCCTGTTGTAACTTCGTCCTTCTGGTGAAAGCTCGTCTTCATGAAAAGTGATTTTGTGGCTTTCCAACACTTGCCCTACCATGTTGGCCATTTATCCACTAGTGATGTTAGTGGGTACATATGCTTCATTCAACACCTTCATCAGGGCATTCCTATGTGCCTCAGAGTTTTGCAGCAGTGATAAAATGGATATTTGAGTAGGGGTCTTGTTCAGATGGTCAACCACAGAGTATTCTCTTCCCTGCACCTTTCTCCAAAGGTCATATGGGCCGATCTCAATGACATGCAGCTTACACGCAACTTCTTTGCTTGTTCCTCCCAAATTCTCGGGTGTATAAACGCTACCCGTTCTAGTCATGCCTTGCACTGCACCTGTTTCTTCCATTTTTGCTTTTCCTTTCCTTCTTGCTTCCGTAACATAATCCCTTGGTATAGCATTAGAATTATAAGATGGCGTAGGTACTACCATCACGGTGAAGGGTGTTGTCACTTCAATTTCAAATGGAGTCGGTGCGGCTACCCTAACTTCAATTGGTGTCAGAGTTTGTACTACGATATGTGTGAGAGTGACTGGAGATGTTTTAGGATTATCCCTTTCCCGAATGATTCCAATTGACCCTTCCGGATCCCATTCTTCATTGGTCTTTATCAGATTTACCCCTTCGCCTCTATGATCCAGGAGAGGATTACTACGAACATTGGGTGCAATCTCTTTTGCTTGTATGAATTTAGTGTTAATTAATGTCTGAATCTTGTCTTTAGAGTGCGACACTCATAAATAGTATGAACCTTCATGACTAAGTGATAGGAATATGTCTTGTTTGGGTTAATCTACTGAGAAGAGTTTTTCATAGCAACAGCGGGAATGGGAGTGACATAACCAGCAGCTTTTAGCCTCTCATATAGTTGTTCTATGGGTTCAGCAATCGGAGTGTATTGTCTGGGTGGTCTGCGATCAAAATTTGGTCTTGGTTTTGGATAATTTTGGGGGGCTAGTGGTGAGTAGTAATATGGTGTTTGGGTGTTATAAGTGTGTTAGGCGGCTGCAAGTTGTTGGTATCTGGGGTTGAAGGCTGATATGTGGGTGGAGGTGTTTGATATGTGAGAGGAGACCTGGGACCTTGGGCTACCATTACTGCACCCACTTCTTTCTTCTTGAAGATACCTCCTGATTGCAAAGCTTTATTTGTGGCTTAGAGTTCTTCGATGTTTGTCACCATTCCGCTTTTGGTCCCTTCTTCTATTCTTTCCCCCAGCTTGATGATGTCAGAAAATTTATGGTTTTCAATAACCATCAATCTTTCGTAGTATTGCGGGTCTTGAGCTCTGACGAAGAACTTATTCATATGTTCTTCTTCAAGTGCTGGCCTTACTTTTGCGGCTTCAGCCTTCACCGAGTAGAATACTCACGGAAGATTTTCGTTTGTTTCTTCTTGAGATTATGAATGTAGAAAACGTCTGGTGCGTTCTCTGTTGAACCTGAACCGATCCATGAAATCTGACGCCATGCTCACCTAATTAACCCACTTCTTTGGGTTTTGACTGATGTACCAAGAAAAGGCATCCCTAGTGAGACTTCTCATGAACAACTTCATACGAATGCGTTCATCCTTTTGTCATAATAGGTTCTCAGATGCACTTTCGAATCACCAGTTCTGTCGAACATTTCAAACTTGGGAGGTTTGTAACCCTCTGCCAGTTCTACATCTGGATGAATACACATCCTCATAATTCAACCCCTCAATGCCCTTGCCGTCTTCGACACTCTGAACTCTGTCAGTGAGCTTCTTGAGTTCCTCCGGCATGTTGTTGATGAGCAGGTCCTTCTCGGTGGATTTTGGTATATATAGGGTCTGTTGTGGGGTATGAGGTAAAGTTTCCACATATATGGGATTGCTTTGGTGGACTCCGAGAATCTGGGCATAATGGTGGTCATTGGTTGAGTTTTGGGGATCAGGGGTAGGTTGTGGTGCGTTTTGAGGAGTATGGTAAGTGGTGGTTTGTGGATATTGAGTTGGATGGTGATGATGTTATGGAGGAGTAGTTACTGGTTGAGTATTAAGGTTTTGAGGAGGTGTGGCGTATTGATGTGGCGCGGGAGGATTTTGCGGTGGATTTTGGTTCTGTGTGTTTTGGGGAGGTACCGGGTTTTGGGCGTTTGTGTTTTGTTGGTTGAGGTCGGGGACGTTTAGGGTGAGGGTAAGGTTTTCCAAGTTTTGAACCTTCTCAAGATCCCCTTGTAGCTCCAATATTTTCTATTCCAGACGTAGGACCAATTTATTCTGTGCTGGAGTACTCTGATCTCCGAAGTTTCAATGTTCTCTGTGTTGGTAGCATTATCATTCCTGATACAACTAAATTCGTCCATTTTCCCTTTTCCTTTGCCTTTAGGATCTCTTGGTGGAGGAGGAGGTGGAGGACCTCTGGATCTAGTATGATATGCTGACGATACCAGTATGCATGAACCAACCTTGGGGAATGGGAATAAATAAAAGAAAAAAAAAGGGTAATCAAGTTAGTAAGGAGTATTAAAAGAATGTTTGCGATATTGAACATGTGTTTCAGAATTATGTAATAAATTCGCGTCCTAATTTGAGGGAACTTGTTGTGCCCGAGGTAGGCCTAAGCGTCACATAGACTTGGAGAAAATTGATGCCAATGATTGCATCATTTCATTAATGCGAAAATGAATCAAATCCTTACTAAAATGACAATAATGAGAAAGTCACTAATAGAATTTGCCTTATTACAATCAAAATCTAAAACGAACCTAGAGGTTAGTAAAGACATTGTTTCCTAATCTACTTGGCCCCAGAAGGACCTTCACCATGCTTGGCCTTCTTGGATCCGTCAATCAGGTTACCAGGTCGCGCATATCCAACAGTAGGTAAGCCCTTGCTAGAAGCCCTCCTTCATTGCCTTCCGTGTTCTGACAATCCGAGAGTCTCTTTCTCATCTTTCCCTCAAGTTCCATTAACCCTTGCTACAAATATTCCAATATCTCTGTTGATTTAGTAGCAATATATCTCCATTCATTGATTGCTTCCATATCCACTTTGTGTCGTTCCAAATGCCTAGCTTCAAACTCGAAGACCCTCTTGCGCAGCATCCTATACTTGACTTGTGCTTCAGTAGTGTCATCTATAACCCTATTTTTCAGATAAGTTCCCAGCTTGACGTCTCCCGCTATATCATCTACCAACCATGATGGGTAGAAGTACACATGGCTGATATGATACCTATCTAGCTCAATAGTATCTTTTTCCACAATGACCTTCTGATTCCACATATGATGTGCCTCAAACTTTAACAGAATGACGTTCCCTTTAAAATTCTAGTTTGTACTGGACCATGTTGGAAAGCCGAGGTATAACCTATTTTCTTCCCGCTTGCCTCATTACCCTTATAGGAGCATAATGATAGATTCCCCTTAACCCGATCAGCACTAGATGATTAGTCTCTCTTGATATGATGATAAACTCACTGCTAGGGAACCATTCAAACATCCAATGTACCTTTTCGTCAGTCAGATTGCTAAAGAAATGCACCCAGCTCATAACACTTCCAGGTTGTGCAAACCTATCTGGGATAAATGTCATTCTCTTTGGATGATGGTAAGCTATGTAGTGATTAAATGGTCGTTGTAGAAGCTCTTGGCGATATTCTCCCCTTTGAAAATGTTCTAATAACCAAACTTGCAGCAACAGATTACAACCCTCGAAGTGTCTATACCCCTGCTGGCATCGATCTAGAGCGTGGTATATTTCAGCCAAGATCATGGGGATGATAGTGTTAGTTTGTCCCTCGATTCCTTCCATTAGAGTCCTAGCAACCATGTCTAAGCGAGTGTGGATCCTCTCCCTTTCATCGGAAATATCAGTAACCCAAGAAGCAGACAATGAACACATAAACTCGGTGGTGCGTCCAACCCAAGGAAGTAATGGCAATTTCATCATGATGAAGGCGATATGACTTGCTGTGCCCATAACGTTCATAAAGGAATTCAAATGGGATGTATGACTTCTTCAGGCAAAGTAACTCATCATTTTTCTTGAAACCCAAAATTTTCAAAAAATCGCCGGGGGTGCGATTTTCTGGTACTAATTAACCCGGACTATCCCATGGCAGCTTTGCGAAGCCTCATATTTCTTCTAGGAGGGGAGTCATTTCTATGTCACCAAGGCGGAAGACAACCCTTTTCTCATCTCAAAACATAGTGACAACCTCAATAAATGCTCTATTCGGCCGGATGTCCAATAAGGACGGTACCAAGGACCCTTTTCACATGATTCTTGTCACTAGGCGCGAGGTTCTTCCACCAATAAAGCAACAAGGGTGGGATGTTTTGAACCATGCCAAACCCGGGGACTTCGTGCTTCATTTTTTGCAACCAAATAAATTTGTCCCTTTGCCCCTCCAGATTTGACTTCTTACACACTAATGATCAACATACCGGCATATTTTCTCTAAGTAATGCACATAACATGATGGTGTTCATTGCGATTATGGAAATCTCGTCGTACTTTGGACAAGGCTTATCTTAGTGGGTTATCACGTGAACAACATTCTAACCCGTACTAAGTTTGACATGATGCATGCACATTTGATATTGGAGCGAGGTTTCTAGAATGGTCTAGACCGGTACTATCAAGTGGAAAACTTGAGAGGGAAAGGCACGGGACCGTCGACTACACCGCTGATCGACTCAACCGCAAATAAGCCTTTCCGATTTAAAAAGGTAATTTTGGAAGAGCGCGGACACTCATTAAGTGCCTCTATCCTATAAATTGGGCACGAGTGAAATATGATGTGGAGCATGTTTTATGCAGAGATAATAACATGTTGCAAAGTATTTGCATGGTAAATATGTAAAAACAATAAATACAGTATTAAGGTAAAACATAACAGACATAAAAGAAAGACAAAGGAAGAAGTTAGCTCGTGGAATATAAAGGAATGTAATAAATCAAGCAAGGGAGTAGGGGCGGGAGTGACATGATATAGCAATCTTTAAACAAATGAAGAGCAGTTTAGAGCAAGTAAAGGTGAATAGGAAAAGGGATGTGCATGTTATAACCAATTTAAGCAAATGAAGGTGGAGAAGGGAAGGGATGTGCATATTACAACGAATTGAAACAAGTAAAAGGAAAATGGGAGAGGGATGTGCATGTAACAATGAAGTAAACAAGTAAAAGGAAAATGGGAGAGGGATGTGCATGTAACAATGAATTAAACAAGTAAAAGGAAAATGGGAGAGGGATGTGCATGTAACAATGAAGTAAACAAGTAAAAGGAAAATGGGAGATGAAAAAGGGAAGCACGTTTATAACAAAGAATACTGATCCACATAAGCCAAGTTAGCTATGGTAAGAGCCTAAGTGTAAATCCCCAGTAGAGTCGCCATGCTGTCGCGCCCATTTTTCTCGCAAAATCGGGTTTCGACATGTGGAAACTCTTTTAAATGGGTATTAAAAGAGAAGAGTTGCCACCTAACGATTTTAAGGTGCGTTAGGGCACATATTGTGCAAATGACTCTGGTTTAACTAGTCAACGCCACCAAAGATGGGGTAAGGGCTCAAGTTACCTCAAAAAGAAGGTGTTAGGCACTCCTCGAGGTCCACAACTGTGGGTCCCGACCGAACTTAAATTATGTGGATTAGGCTACGTGATCAAATAAGGAAAGAGAGTACAAAAATCTAAGAATTTTATTACAAAGATCTTAATGCAAATATAGATGTACAACTATTTTAATTCTACTAGAAAGAAGGGAAAATGGGGGTCCTATGTTTTTTAGCCTAAAGGATCATCCCCTGCAACATAAATAATATTTCGCAACTCCCTAAGGGTAGGGTGTTACTCATATTATTCAACGGGCACAGACTATCATCTCCTGCTACCCGATTACTATGTTTAAGTTGTTTACCTAAAATCGTTCTTATTCTATTCTAAGCCGTGCCCTACGCGTGCACTGCCCGTCCCATACCTATGGCCCAGGAGGTTTTGGACCTCTATCTGGATGGTTCTAGACCTTACCTAGGTTTCTCAAAAAAGGAAAAGCTAAGCGACAGACAAAAACACATAAGACTTCATGTATAGGCAGTTAGAGGATCACATTAACCTCCACACTTAAACAAAAGATGCACGCAAACAAATATTCAAGTTAGGAGATTTTAGAATTCAGAACCTCAAGCCCTATAGACACGACTTCTAGGTGGATTTGAATCAAAGTATGCGGGCAACTTCAGATGCAAGATATTACTCATAGACAGGATTATACAATTGTTACAAGATGGTTATTGGAATCGTACGTTTTAAGTTATTAACCCAATATGTGTTGTGCCTAGGTGATCTACGCAGTTGAGTGTAACAAAGTTTGCTAGGAGAAGTCCCAGAATTATTCATACTCGTGCACATAAAATAGTGTTTGGAGCGGCTTAGCATTAACCAATTATGGCGAGCAATTATTCCCTATAGACAAGATCTCTAGCGCATAGTTTTTATTGTCATATCTTGATCCTATAGGCATATTTTCTATGTGAACATCGCCAAGTAGAATAATTGGAATATTATAGGCAGGATTTCTAATAGACGATGCGAATTGAAAGAAACATCAGTGACATTGTGTCACGACCCAAAATCTACCCGGTCGTGATGGTGCCTATCATGAAACTAGGCAAGCCTAAAATCCAACATTTTCTTTCATTTCAATAAAACACCCTTTAGATGTAACCGCGAAATGGTTTAACATAAATAAAAGCCAAAATTTAAAAAAAAACAAGGTTACCCCAAATATATAATACCATTGTCCTAATAATCGGGGCGTCACTGAGTACATGAGCGTCTAAAAAGCCGGACATAGTCCAAAAAATGTCTATAAACTTAAACATCAAAGTAAAATGAACTAAGGAAGAGAAGACCTAGGTCCGCGAACGTCATGAAGCTACCTCAATATTCTCCAACTCCAACGCAGAGAACCCGCAACCGCCGCCGTGTCCAAAAATGCCTGGATCTGCACACAAGGTGCAGGGAGTAACGTGAGTACACCAACTCAGTAAGTAACATGTCCAAACTATGGAATGAAGATAGTGGCGAACTCAACCGACACAAATAACACGAAACAAACTTATGAAAACATAAAGATGCTCTTAAAACAATTTAGGAAAAATCATCACTGGAAGTAAAGCAATGCCGAATAGTGTATTCAAGATAACTCTACTGTCACTACATGCCAATGCATATACTAAAAATGATGCACCATAAAATCAGCCTCAAATTCCCTCACTCTCGATATCTCAACCACTCGGTACCGCATATCATTCAACCGACCCTGGGAAGATCCATCCCGGAGTATATATACACAACACATGACCATAGGTCATCCGCTACCATGGATCAAGGGAATCCAACCCTACGGAGATGATCCATCTCCAGGTGATAAGTACTTCGGACAAGGTCCATGTCCAGGGAAGATCCATCCCTCAATCTTATCAATCGCGCTCACTGGGGGTGTGTTACAGACTCCGAAGGGGCTCCTATAGCCCAAGCACTATCAAAATCATCAATATAACCGTTTCGGCATGCATCTCGATCCGATAACTATCACTCATAACAGGCTCTCGGCCTCTCTCAGTCATCAAGCTCTCTAGTCTCACCACGGGCTCACAATGTCATGAAAACGACCCGGAACAAATGATGTCATAAATCAATAAATTATCGATACTGAGATATGATATAAATATGCATGATGATGACTGAGGTGACAACAATAAACGACTCCTAAGGGTCCCATAAATACCGGCACAAAGCCTAAACATGATGTCTAGCATGGTGTACAACTCAAATAATTCATCACATGATGGAAACATGGATATTAACAGGATAGAGTCACTAAACGGTTCCATGGAATGATCCAGTCCACAATTCTCATGGTGCACGCTTGCACGCCCGCCACTTGGCATGTCCGTCACCTCAATACTAATCACATAACACATAGTTCGGGGTTTTGATCTCTCAGAACCAAGTTTGGAAGCGTTACTTACCTCAAACAAAGACAAATCCTATTCCTGGATGCCCTTGCCTCTCGATTCAGCCTCCGAACGCCTCGAAGCTAGCCACAAGTAATACAACAAAATCAATTTAGGCTAAGGGATCAAATCCACAAGAAAAGTATCAAATTATAGGCCCAACCCCGAAATTTACTCGACCCAGCCCCCCAGGACTACGTCTCGAAATCTTACAAAAGTCACAAAACTCGAACCGTAATTCATTCACGAGTCTACACATACAAAATTTACCCAAATCCGACATCATTAGGCCTCTCAAATACCCAAATCATTCCCTCAAATTCTCAAGCCCTAATCTCCAAATTTCACCTCAAAACCACACATTTTAGGTGGGGAAAAAATGGTGAATCAAGATTATTGATCAAAAACAAGTACAAGGAGATTACCTCAAGAATCCCCTCAAAAATCCTCCTCAAAGTCGCCTAAGCTCGAGTTCAAAATGTGGAAATGAAGTCTAATTCACGAACCCTCGTTTTTAAATATTCTGCCCAGGCTTTTCGCACCTGCGACCTCATTTCCACGCTTGCAAAACCGCACCTGCGGTCAACTCTCCGCACCTGCGGAAACCACTTAAGTTCCCCAGGGCCTGTACCTGCACACCAACTTCCGCACCCGCTGTCACGACCCCAAATCCTAAGCCGGTCGTGGTGGTGCCTAACATGGAACTAGGCTAGCCAAAAATCACATACTGACATAATATTTTTATAGTTTCCAAAACGGTTCCGATATTTCACAAACTTCTTTCGCTTAAGCAGTTTAAAGCAACAAAATGAATAAAACAGTTTATACACCGGCCCAAAACCTAGAGTCAACCGTCATGAGCATCTACGAGTAGTACAAAATAACCCTACTGTCATAACACATAAAGTCTCGGAACGAGGAACTAGATACAAAACAAGAAATGGGAAAAGAGATGCTGTGGATGATGAACAACTACCTCGAAGTCCCAAATTCGGCTCCACAAGAAGGGAGAAAGCTAGCGCTCGGTACCAGCACCTGTATCTGCACACAGGGGTGCAAGGAGTAATGTGAGTACGCCAACTCAGTAGTAATGAAAATAAATAGAGTCTAAGCAGTAAGAAACACATAGGATTAAATAATCAATTCATAATACACACAATCTTTCTTCTAACAGTGTATACATTAAATCAACATGTTTTAAAAGGAAACTTCAGTAAAATCCTTTGAAAAGTGTGATTTCCAACAATTTCAGAAAAATGCCCAAGAGTTTAGTGAAAGATGAAATAAATCATAAATAGCCACTCGGGCCAAAACATGTATCATAAACCACGCTTTGGGCAAATCATCACTCAGAATTAGTCACTCAGCATGCCTCACTATCACTCGGTATCAGCCCCTCGGGCATCCTCACTGTCACTCATGCCTCCCAGTCACTCGTCACTCGGCACTTGACACTCGCACTCAGTAGGTACCTGCGCTCATTGGGAGCGTGTACAGACTTCCGAGGGGCTCCTACAGCCCAAGCGGTAATATCAAGCCACCTCGTAGCATATCATATCCTCACAATCAGGCCCTCGACCTCACTCAGTCAGAAACTCTCAAATAAAAGCCACTCGGGCTATTAGTAAAACGGGGTACTCGACCCAAAACATCATTTCATATCTCAAAATAATGTAAATAAGGCTGAGTTTCGAAATTAGTTAAACATAATATGACTGAGTGTAAATCATAAGTCAACATAGTGAGGAAATAGCAGTAAAATCCCCCAAGGGGTCTAAAAGTGAATACACAACTCAATAATTGCCACGGAAAGGACCAAGTCCAAATCCGCAATTAGAAGCACGCCACACACTGGTCATCCGGCATGTACGCCACTCCAAAAATAGTGAGAAAATACGAAGTCCGGGGTTTCATACCCTACGGACAAGATTTACAGTCATTACTTACCTCAAACGGGCCCAAATACTAATCCGCGATGCTCTTTCCTCTCGAATCGTCTCCCGATTGATCCGAATCTATACAAAACCAGATTAATATCATCAATATACGCTAAAGGAACAAAGCCCACTCGAAAACTATCAATTTTAACCAAAATTCCCGAAATTAGCCAAACTTGACCCCCGAGCCCACGTCTCGGAATTCTATAAAAAATTGCATCACAATAATCCTCATCCTTTCCCGAGTCTATACATATAAAATGCATCAAAATCCGACTACAATTGACCCGTTGATTCCTCAATTTTATGTCTAAATTTCCCAAGCCCTAAACCTCCAATTTATGCCGTTAAATTTCACTAATTCCAAGCTTAATCCGTCAAATATCAACATAGAATCGAGTTTTTGGTCCAAGAAACTTACCTTCACAGAAATCTCTTGAAATCCCTCTTGAATTTGCTCCCAAAAGCCTCAGCCCGCATGCAACTATGATGAAAGTGCCAAATATTCGCGAAGGCAAGTATTTATACTTCTTGCCCAGTGAAACCGCATCTGCGGCCTTTTCCCCGCATCTGCTGTCCTAGGTGCGCACCTGCGAAACCCCACTTGTCCGACCACTTCCGCACTGGCGCTCCACTTACCGCATTTGCGGCCCAAACTCCACTTCCGCGGTTCCTTCCTAGCTCCTCCAATCTCGCACCTGTGCACGCTAGCCCGCACCTGCGGCTACCCTTCCGTAGGTGTGGCCACACCAAAAACTTGGCACCAGCAACTTCTTCAGCTTCATTTTCCATCTTTAATCCTTTCGATGACTATCCGAAATCAACCCGAGCGCCTCAGGGCCCCAACCAAAATCAAAAATAAGTCCCATAACCTTATTCAAACTTAGTCGAGCCTTCGAAATACCCAAAACTGTGCTAAAACACCAAGATCACATAGAATTCAAGACTATGAACTTTGAGATTTCTAAATTTCGCCAATGATGTCGAAACGAACCAAAACACGTCCGAATGACTTGAAGATTTGCACACATGTCGAAAATGACACTACGAACCTGCTCCAACTTCCGGAATTCCATTCCGACCCCGATAGCTAATTTTTCACTGCCGAGCGAAAATCGCCAAAAACTCAATTTCGCCAATTCAAGCCTAATTCTACTCCGGACATCAAAACCACATTTTGGACACACTCCTAAGTCCCAAATCACCTAAAGATGCTATCCGAACCATAAAATCTAAGTTCCGAGGTCGTTTACCAATAAGTCAACTCCTAGTTGACTTTTCCAACTATTAAGCCAATTTAAGAGACTAAGTGTCTCAGTTCTTACCACGACCACGACCACCCAGAACCGAAACCAACCGACCCAACACATCATAATTAGGTTAACTAGCACATAACAAAGATGAATTAGGGGAAATGGGGCTAATCTCATGGAATGACCGGTGGGTCGTTACATACTCCCCCTCTTAAACAAACGTTTGTCCTCGAACAGGTCTAGAAACGTACCTGGAGTCTCAAATAAGTGAGGATATCTGCTCCATATCTCCCGCTCGGTCTCCCAGGTGGCATCCTCCACTGGCTGCCCTCTCCACTGAACCTTCATCGAAGCTATATCCTTAGACCTCAACTTTCTGACCTGACGACCCAAAATAGCCACTGGCTCTACGTCATATGACATATCACCCTCGAGCTGAACCATGCTGAAGTCCAAAACATGAGACGGGTCACCAACATACTTCCGGAGCATCGAAACATGAAACACTGGATGAATACCCGATAATCTGGGTGGCAAGACAAGTCTATAAGCCACATCTCCAATCCTCTGAAGCACCTCAAATGGCCCAATGAACCGAGGACTCAACTTTCCCCTCTTCCCGAACCTCATAACCCCCTTCATGGGTGACACCTTCAGCAGTACCTTCTCTCCCTCTATGAAAGACACATCCCGGACCTTCCGGTCCGCATAACTCTTCTGCCTAGACTGTGCCGTGTGAAGCCGCTCTTGAATCAACTTCACCTTACACAACGCATCCTGAACCAAGTCTGTGCTAATAGCCTAGCCTCAGCCGGCTCAAACCAACCAACCAGAGATCTACACCTCCTACCATATAAATCCTCATACAGAGACATCTGGATACTCGACTGATAACTATTATTATATGCAAACTCCGCGAGTGGAAGAAATTGGTCCCATAAACCCCCGAAATCAATGACACACGCACGCAACATGTCCTACAGAATCTGAATAGTGCGCTCCGACTGCCCGTCGGTCTGAGGATGAAATGCTGTGCTCAAGTCAACCTGAGTACCTAGCCCCTCTGCATGACCCTCCAAAACTGAGATGTGATCTGAGTACCTATGTCGGAAATGATAGAAACTGGAACCCCATGCAATCGAACAATCTCCCTGATATAAATCTCAACTAACCGCCCCGAAGAATAAGTAGTACCAATAGGAATGAAGTGTGCGGACTTGGTTAGTCGATCCACAATAACCCATATATCATCAAACCTCCTCGAAGTCCGTGGGAGCCCAACTACAAAGTCCATGGTGATCCGCTCCCACTTCCACTCCGGAATATCTAACCTCTGAAGTAATCCACCTGGCCTCTAGTGCTCATACTTGACCTGCTGACAGTTGAGACACCAAGCTACAAACTCAACAATATCCCTCTTCATTCACCTCCACCAATAATGCTGTCTCAGATCCTGATACATCTTCACAGAACCCGGATGGATGGAATACCGCGAACTATGGGCCTCAACTAGAATCAACTCTCGAAGCCCATCCACATTGGGCACACAAATCTGGCCCTGCATCCTCATGACCCCATCATCACTAATAACCACATCCCTGGCATCACCTCGATGGCCCTGTCCTGAAGAACGAGCAAGTGTGGTTCATCATACTGGCGTGCTCTAATATGATCATAAAGAGAAGACCTGGAGGCTACACAAGCCAATACTCGTGGGGTCTCTGATAGATCCAATTTCACCAACTGGCCTGCTAAAGCCTGAACATCAAGTGCTAAAGGTCGCTCTGCCGTTGGTAGTTAGGCTAGACTCCCCAAACTCTCGGCTCTGCGACTCAGGGCATCGGCCACTACATTGGCCTTCCCCGGATGATAAATAATAGTGAGGTCATAATCCTTGAGAAGCTCCAACCATCTCCTCTGACGAAAATTCAGATCCTTCTGCTTAAGCAGATGCTGCAAACCACGGTGATCAGTGAAAATCTCACAATGTACTCCATACAAATAATGGCGCCAAATCTTCAAGGCGTGGACAATGGCTGCTAGCTCAAGATCATGCACTGGATAGTTTTCCTCGTGCACCTTCAACTGCCTGGACGTGTAGGCAATCAGCCTACCGTCCTGCATCAAAACCGCCCCAAGGCCAACTCTCAAGGCATCACAGTAAACTGTATAAGAATATGAACCCGTAGGCAAAACCAACACCAGAGCTGTAGTTAAAGCTGACTTGAGATTCTGAAAGCTCTCCTCACACTCCTCTGTCCACCTGAACGGAGCACTCTTCTGCGTTAGTCTGGTCATAGGTGCTGCAATAGATGAGAATCCCTCTACAAACGACGATAGTACCCTTCCAAACCAAGGAAACTGCAAATCTCGGTAGCTGATGACGGTCTAGGATAGCTCTGCACTGCCTTTATCTTCTTCGGATCAACCTAAATACCCTCGCTGGACCCACGTGCCCCAAGAAAGCTACAAAATCAAGCCAGAACTCACACTTCAAAAATTTTGCGTACAACCTCTTCTCCTTTAGAGTCTGAAGCACAGTCCTCAAATGTTGCTCATGATCCTCCCGAGATCGGGAATATACCAAGATATCGTCGATACACACGATGAAGAAGGAGTCAAGATAAGGTCGGAACACACTGTGCATCAAGTGCATAAAGGCTGCTGGGGCGTTGGTCAGCCCGAATGACATAACCAGAAACTCATAATGACCATATCTAGTGCTGAAGGCAGTCTTCGGGATGTTGGGCCCCCGAATCTTCAACTGATGATAGCCAAAACACATGTCAATCTTGGAAAATACTCTGGCCCCCTGCAACTGATCAAACAAGTCATCTATACGAGGCAAGGGATACCGGTTCTTCACCATAACCTTGTTCAACTGCCGATAATCAATACACATATGCATAGAACCATCCTTCTTCTTCACAAACAACACCGGTACACCCCAAGGTGACACACTAGGCCGAATGAACCCCTTATCTAGGAGTTCCTGAAGCTGCTCCTTTAATTCTTTCAACTCCGCTAGTGCCATACGATAATGTGGAATAGAAATAGGCTGAGTGCCTGGCACCAGGTCAATACCAAAATCAACGTCCCTGTCAGGTGGCATGCCTGGTAGGTATGCAAGAAACACGTTCAGAAAATCACGGACCACAAGAACCGAATCAATAGTGGGAGCCTCACCACTAACATCCCTCACAAAAGCCAAATACGATAAACACCCCTTTTCAACCATACGCTGAGCCATCAGGTAAGAAATCACCCTGCTAGGTACATACTCAGAAGAACCTCTCCACTCAACCCTCGGAAATCAAGGCATAGCTAAGGTCACGGTCTTAGCGTGAAAATCAAGAACAACATGACACAGAGATAGCCAATCCATGCCCAATATCACATCAAAATCAACCATGTTGAGTAACAATAGGTCCACTCGGGTCTCCAACCCCCAACAGATATCACACATGACCGATGCACACGGTCCACAATAATAATATCGCCCACCGGAGTCCACACATGAACTGATGCAACTAGAGACTCACGGGGCATTTCCAAAAAATTGGCAAAATATGAGGAAACATAGGAATACATAGAACCAGGGTCAAATAAGGCCAAAACATCTCGACGACTGAATAAGACAATACCTATGATCACCGCATCGTAGGCCATAACATCTGGCCTGGTTGGAAGTGCATAAATACGATCCTGGCCTCCACTTGCACGACCTCCCCCTCTAGCGCGGCCCCTGGCGGTCTGACCCCCACCCCTAGCTGTCTGGGCGGGTGGTGAAGTAACTGGAGCCGAAGTCGAGGGCTGGATCCTCTGCTGAGAAGAACCACCAAAAGGACGGGGACACTGTCTCCACATGTTCCTAAACTCTCTGCACTCGAAACAAATCCCCAGAGCTGAGACGGGGACTGAAAGAAATCCCTGGCACCAGAATGGCCACTAGAAGAATCATGCATAGAGGAACCCTGAACTTGTGGTGCTCGAGCTGCGCTCTGGGCTGGAAGGGCACTAACCGAAGAATGGCCCGGGTGAGAACTACGGGGACCATGCCCCGGAGATGCACCATTGTAGGTTGGGTGGACTGGCTGAGGAGGCCTGAAGGAACGGCCCCTACCATGCTGAAAGTGACCTCTGGAAGGAGCACCACTAGAACTACTAGATCCACGAGGCCTCTTGGCCTCCCTCTCCTCTTGCTCCTGGCGGCGAACTGACTCAATATATTGAGCAATATCAATAACCTGCTTGAAGGTAGCACCTGATACCCTCTCCTTAGTCATCAAAAGGCGGAGCTGATAAGTAAGGCCATCCACGAACCTCCTAATCCTATCACTATCAGTAGGGACCAACTTGGTGGCATGACGAGCCAACTCTAAAAACCGCATCTCATACTGCGTCACTGATAGCTCCCCCACGCAGCTGCTCAAACTGCCTGCGTTGCTCCTCCCTGTGGGACTAGGGAACATACTTCTCTAAGAAGATAGTGGAGAAATGCTGCCAGGTGAGGGGTGCTGCACCAGCAGGCCTACGCCTCTCGAAGGACTCCCATCAAGTAAAAGCAGCCCCAGAAAACTGAAAATTAGCAAACGAGACCCTAATGTCTCCAGAATCCCAACAGTACGAAGCATCCTCTGACATTTGTCCAGAAAACCCTAGGCATCCTCGCCCTCAACACCACTGAATGTCGGAGACTGAAGTCTACTGAATCTCTCCAGCCTATGCTGCTCATCATCTGGCATAGCTGGAACCACGAAGTCCTGAACTGGAGCAACCGGCTGGGCTGGTACTGCCCCCGGTGTCTGAAGGCCTTGAGTAACCTGCTCAGGTGTCCGGGCAACTGGAGTCTGGGTGCCTCCCCGGCCTGAGAAGTAGCAGTAGTAGAAAATACAACAACTGCCTGGGCAAGGCTAGTACATACTGTCAAGATCTGAGCTAGGGTCTCCTGAAGACCCGGAATAGCAATGGGAACTGCCGGTGCCTGAGCCTATCCCGCTGGAATATCTGTGGTAGGAACCTGATCCTGAATGGTAGGTGGACCCTCTGGTGCTACCGCAGCTACTGCACGGGCTGGTCCCCTATCTCTACCACAGCCTCGACCGTGGAGTCGACCTCTCGCCGATCTAGCTGGTGTCTGGTCACCCTGATCGGTAGCGCGTGTCCTCACCATCTGTGAGAGAATGAAACAACTGAAGTTTAGATTTCCAGAATTAACAAAATGGCATGACAAAATTCAATAAAATGAGATTTTTCCTAAGGGTTCTGCAGCCTCTCGAAGATAAGTACAAATGTCTCTGTACCGATCCGCAAGACTCTACTAAACCTGCTCATGACCGTTAAGTCCTATGTAACCTAGGATCTGATATCAACTTGTCACGACCCCAAATCCTAAGCCGGCTGTGATGGCGCCTAACATGGAACTAGGCTAGCCAACAATCACATACTGACATAATATTTTAATAATTTCCAAAACGGTTTCGATATTTCACAAAATTCTTTCGCTTAAGCAGTTTAAAGCAACAAAATGAATAAAACAGTTTATGCACTGCCCCAAAACCTAGAGTCAACCGTCATGAGCATCTACGAGTAGTACAAAATGACCTAATGTCATGATCATCAACTCTCAAAACGAGGAACTAGATAAAAATAAGAAATGGGAAAAGAGATGTTGTGGACGGTGAACAACTACCTCGAAGTCCCAACTCTGGCTCCACAAGAAGGGAGAAAGCTAGCGCTCGATACCAGCAACTATATCTACACACATGGGTGCAGGGAGTAATGTGAGTACGCCAACTCAGTAGTAATGAAAATAAATCAAGTCTAAGCAGTAAGAAACACATAGGATTAAGTCATCAACTCATAATACGCACAGTCTTTCCTCCAACAGTGTATACATTAAATCAACATGCTTTAAAACCAACTTCAGTAAAAATTCTTTGAAAAGTGTGATTTCCAACAATTTCAGAAAAATGCCCAAGAGTTTAGTGAAAGACGAAATAAATGATAAATAGCCACCCGAGCCGAAACATGTATCATAAACCGCTCCTCGGGAAAATCATCACTCAGAATCAGTCACTCAACATGCCTCACAATCACTAAGTATCAGCCCCTCGGGCATCCTCACTGTTACTCATGCCTCTCAGTCACTCGGCACTCGCACTCAGTAGGTACCTGCGCTCACTGAGGGTGTGTACAGATTCCGCAGGGGCTCCTTCAGCCCAAGCGCTAATATCAAGCCACCTCGTGGCATATCATATCCGCACAATCAGGCCCTCGACCTCAGTCAGTCAGAAACTCTAAAAAAAAAGCCACACGGGCTATCAGTAAAACGGGGTACTCGACCCAAAACATCATTTTATATCTCAAAATAGTGTAAATAAGGCTGAGTTTGGAAATCAGTTAAACATAATATGACTGAGTGTAAATCATAAGTCAACACACTGAGGAAATAGCAGTAAAATCCCCCAAGGGGTCTTAATAAGTCGGCACAAGGCCCCAAACATGGATTACGACCCAAATATAACAATAGTCTTAAAAAATGATTTAACATATGATTTAAAAGTGAATACGCAACCCAATAGTCGCCACGGGAAGGACCAAGTCCAAATCCGCAATCAGTGCACGCCACACACTCGTCATCCGACATGTGCGCCACTCCAAAAATAGTGAGAAAATATGAAGTCCGGGGTTTCATACCCTCAGGAGAAGATTTACAGTCATTACTTACCTCAAACCGGCCCAAATACTAATCCGATGCTCTTTCCTCTCGAATCGGCTCCCGATTGCTCCGAATCTATCCAAAACCAGATTAATATCATCAATATACGCTAAAGAAACAAAGCCCACTCGAAAACTATCAATTTCAACCAAAATTCCCGAAATTGGCCAAACCCGACCACTGGGCCCACGTCTCGGAATTCTATAAAAATCACATCACAATAATCCTCATCCTTTCCCGAGTCGATACATATAAAATGCATCAAAATTCGACTAAAATTAACCCTCGATTCCTCAATTTTAAGTCTAAATTTCCCAAGCCCTAAACCCCCAATTTATGCCGTTAAATTTCACTAATTCTAAGCTTAATCCGTCAAATATCAACATAAAATCGAGTTTTTGGTCCAAGAAACTTACCTCCACGGAAATACCTTGAAATCCCTCTTCAATTTGCTCCCGAAAGCCTTATCCCGAATGCAAATATGATGAAAGTGCCAAAAATTCGCGAAGGCAAGTATTTATACTTCCTGCCCAGTGAAACCGCATCTGCGGCCTTTTCCCCGCACCTGCGGACCCGCACTTGCGAAACCCCACTTGACCGACCACTCTCGCACTTGCGCTCCACTTACCGCATCTGCGGACTCGCAGGTGCGACCCAAACTCCGCTTCTGCGGTTCCTTCCCAACTCCCCCAATCTCGCACCTACGTACGCTGGCCCACACCTGCGGCTACCCTTCCGCAGGTGCAGCCACACCAGAAACCTGGCACCAGCAGCTTCTTGAGCTTCATTTTCCAACTTGAATCCTTTCGATGACTATCCGAAATCAACCCGAGCCCCTCGGGGCCCAAACCAAAAACACAAACAAGTCCCATAACCTTATTCAAACTTAGTCGAGCCTCCGAAACACCCAAAACCACACTAAAACACCAAGATCACATCGAATTCAAGCCTATGAACTTTGAGATTTCTAAATTTCGCCAATCATGCTGAAACCAACAAAAAAAAGTCCGAATGACCTGAAAATTTGCACACACGTCCAAAATGACACTACGAACCTGCTCCAACTTCTAGAATTCCATTCCAACCTCGATAGCTAATTTTCCACTGCTGACCGAAAATCGCCAAAAACTCAATTTCGCCAATTCAAGCCTAATTATACTCCGGACATCAAAACCACATTCCGGACACACTCCTAAGTCCATTATCACCTAACGAAGCTATCCGAACCATAAAATCTACATTCCGAGGTCGTTTACCAATAAGTCAACTCCCTGTTGACTTTTCCAACTATTAAGCCAATTTAAGAGACTAAATGTCTCAGTTCTTACCACGACCACCCCGAACCCGAACCAACCGATTCAAAACATCATAATTAGGTTAACAAGCACATAACAAAGCTGAATTAGGGGAAACAGGGCTAATCTCATGGAACGACCGACCGGGTCGTTACACCCGCTGACGCGCACCTGCGCCTAGACATCTGCTTCTGCGGAATTGGTCCACTCACCTCTCTTCCCATTTGCGACCACCACTCGCACCTGTGGGCTCGCAGGTGCGCACACCCACTCGCACCTGCGGTTCTCCCCAGTCCAATAAACTTCCGCACTTGCACAATCCCGGCCGCACCTACGGTCAAACCCTCGCAGGTGCGATTACACCAGCAACAACCAACTTCAGCAACTTCTCAAATCTCCAACTTGATCCATTGAAAATATAATCCGGGGTATTACGCCCAGAGTCGATCCCACAGGGAATTTACGTATCAA
>MDKJ01168564.1:0-17931 GCA_005239525.1 Nicotiana knightiana
CCACCTCCCATTTTTTTTTCTTCTTCAAATCATTACTCAAACGAAGACCCAAACGTCATCCTTTATTTATCACAATAACACCTTCATTCTGCTACCAGGGCAGCATTCCATCTCCTCAAAATGCTACCTTTGAGCTCATTCAGGCTATATTGAGCTTTTTTATAACTTAGAGGAACCATCAGCTCCTTTGTTTTCACGGATTTAATCCCGAGGACTTATCCATTTTCGTCACCTTTTCCCTTGCCTTCTTATTATCTTTATTCTTGTTTTTCTAAAACCTTGTCGTTTATACTTTAGCTTGCGATCGATTCCCTTAGGCTTTTCTGGGACATCAAGCGAGACATCGCATCATCTCTAACTCTTCTTTTACACTCTAATTAGACCTTTCGGCACTTGGAAACCATGGGCTGGAAGGTATGCTATTGATGATGATGCTATCATCCCTAGATACTGAATCCCAGCCCTTCTATTCTTTTACCTGAAGTACGGACCACTCTCATCCTTCTATACTTGAGTATTTCGCACGTTGTTCACATACTTTAAAATATCACCTTACATTCTTCTATCTTTCTTTCATAATCTCCCTTCCACATAAGTATAAATCACATCCACCATTTGAAGCTCTACTATAATACTTGCATCTCTGGTGCCTATAAAATCCGATGTGAGCTCCATACTGACTTCTTATGAGGCTGGTACTTCTTCTAACTGGCTTTATCGTAGAGTCGTTATAGAATATAGTTGTTGTGCTATCTCTCTTGCACCTCTAATATTAAGAGTGATTCTGGTATGTTCTCAATCACGATTCGTATAACTTCTGGGTCCAATAATCGGATTCCTGATTTACTTCGTTGATGTAACTCTTTAGTTTCCTCCTTCTTCTGATCGGTATTTATGTTGGCTTAAGTTATCTCCCGATTTGTGGTTCATGGTATTAGTTATTCTGTTTATCCTTTCATGGGCGTTGAGGAATATGCATGATACAATCCCTTAACAATTTAATCTTTCGTCTAAATCCTAGTTCAATTCATTCTTTTAACGTATACCAAAACCTTATACGGTTGTATATGCTACATGTATAAAACTCCGAACCCTTAAGTGCGTTCATAACGTAACCAAATCTAGATCATTGATCGGATAGTTTCTTTCCTTCCATCTTAGCTTTCTTTCAACGTATGCTATTACTTTTCCTTGTCTTTTTGCCCCTTGTTACGTCCATACTTAGCTTATCTTATTGCCCACACATGCCAAAGTTTTCGTGCAACTTATATGATCTCAAATATTGCTTTTAATTTTACTTCCCGCTCATTAACCATGGTAGGTGCAACTTTCTTTTGGAGTGCATACAATTTTGTAGTTAGACTGTTGTTACACAACCATTTCCTCTTTAGGTTACTATGCTTTGGTTGAAGCCTTCTTCCTTCTTTCCTCAACTAGTCTTTCGTTGTAGTACTTAGGGAGGATCCTGTGACTCTTGTAAATTTGTGAGTTTACTACATTGTATACTCGACGGACCCTTTTGATGTCCTTCCTTACCTATAATTATCCGTAGTTACTTAAGTCCACCCCCTTGTGCTTGTAGGGTTGCTTCTAAACTTGATATTTCGACTGACTCCCCAGTTGCACTCTTTTTTTATCTTCGTAACACATATATGGTACCTTTAACTACCCCAACTCCTATCTAAATATTCCTTAATGATCACGATGTCATAACTGCGAGGCTGAATTCACGATATTGGGTTTTACTATGTTTATTTAACACGGTCTGCTGATTTGTATGTATCATCTTGTCTAGCCATAGTTAGGCTCTTCCCGAATCAACTACTAACTACTCGTTGGCCCATTCCTGTATTAATATTCCGTGTAGTCTTTCTTGGGTTATTTCTTTTGTCTTAACTTACCTCTTGCACTGGCTCCTTGTTAATCAATAACATCTCGGGAAGGAACCCTTACTTCTTCTCCTTGATGTCGTATTTGCATAATGCTCTGAACTCGTAGCATATCTAGAGGATTCGAATAAGCGCAATCTCATTCCTTTCTCATTTTTATCGCATTCTTCCTTTACAATTCCATAGTTACTAGAACCACTTAATTTTGACTTAATATCACGTCACTCCATATTCCCCCATTTAGGAGAGTACTAAAATTTAGCGCTACGACGATCTACCTATAGATGTTTTACCTCTTCGTCTTTGGTGTCTTTTCACATCATCGATGACCCTTACTCGCCTTGTGGCAATCCTTCTGTACCAAGGATAATAAAATTACTTACTCGCAAGGGTGACACTTTATGTAACTAGTACATACACTCCCTTAAGCTTAACTTTTCTCACATTGCTTTCTTTAGGGAAGCGTCTTCCTGAATGATCATTTTCTGAATTTCTCATGAATCTTTTTCTGTTGTCCAATCTACTGTCGCCGGAACGAAATCTGAAAATTTCATGATGCCGACTATTATTAAATCACTCAGTCCCTAATTCATATTTAGTTTATCTTGTTCACCAATCCATATTGGTTTCTATTACTCTGGGGTCTAACTTTTCCTTCTGTTAATCACGTTAGAGTCGTGAACTTATTTCTCGAAATGAGGATGTGACTGTATGGCCTATACTCTCTTGTTGTCTTAAGGCCCATCACCTCCCGTCTCTTTATTCATTTGAGTATAGATTCTGTAACACCCTACTGTTGCTATCCATGTATCACACCTCACTCATAATGGTTCATTATCCCTCTTCGTACTTCCCTGCTATATTTTTATTTATCACTTTATCATGAAAACTTTAACAAGACATTCTTTCTCTTTTACCTTCCCTTGCTCCATCTACTGGCTCTTCGGGCTGCCTAACATTCTCCCTCTACTAGGGACGGGAGCCATACTAAGGTAATAAACATCCCTTCAAGGTTTCCAGTTCCTATCTTTGTAGTACTCATAGTTAGCTGTACTATTTTAGTATGCACCATCTGGGTGACTCACAAGGAGATTTTTTAGCACATTTGCAATATCCTTTGGAAATGTCAACTGACAATTCATCCACCATTTTGGCTCACTCTAACCCCAGCCGGATCGTGATATTATGTCCTTCTCTTAAACCATATTTGTTAGCTCCCATAGAGCATAACTTAGATCGGTGTGGCCAATTGTACATGCCTCTGTTACTATTGAAGGTAACTCAAAATGCTTATATCTCTCTTCCTGAATGGTAAATAAGGATAATCTTTATTAACTGGGTACCTCGTACCCTTCTTCACATTGCTTCTTTTTCTTGCTGCAACCCGTGTCTAACTTTCGATTCCGTTATTCCTTTTTACCATAAGAGTGGATAAGTATTCTTTTCTAAAAGCTCCTTATGAAGAACCGTACACATTTTAGTACACGTATGATCTGCTGAAGACCTCTCATTTACTCATCATAAGCAAGAGGTAAAATCGAGTTCCTCTTCTTCAACACTTCCACAGTTATATCTCTTATCGATCGTCTTTCTGAATATAGGCATCTTCTTATTACGAATAGACGTTCAGGATTTGAATTCTTATAAGTGAGCTCTATCACACGATCTAGAGTAAGAAGAAAGAGTGATAGTCCCCAATGCCCTGTAGCCTCCTGCTTATAAGTGTGGTGCATGACACACCCATAAATAAGACTCTACTAGAAACGGCTTATAGACTCCCTAGGACAGAACTGCTCTGATACCACTTTTGTCACGACCCAAACCTATGGGCCGCAACGGGCACCCGGTACCTTACTCAACCGAGTACCAACATAATGTATCTTTTCATGTCATACTTATCATATATAACTGAGTCAGAAGGCTGTCGTGTTATAAGTGGAATACAACATGTGATAGCAACTTACACATAATACATACGGGCATATAAGACCAAAATAACCACTCATATATACTGAACATAGGCCGACAAGGTCATACAATCTTTTATGTATATGACATCTGTCTACAAGCCTCTAAGGGTACATAATTTTCATAAAGGTCGAGACAGAGTCCCGTCATACCAAACAATACACGTCCAAATCGTACTAACCAAACAAGCAACTCCGAAGCAAATGGAGCGCACCAACACCTTCCGCTGAGCTGATAGCCTACTTGGAGGGCTCTCGACCTGTCTATCGGGACCTGCGGGCATGAAACGCAGCGTCCCCAGGCAAAAGGGACGTCAGTACGAATAATGTACTGAGTATGTAAGGCACATAAATAAGTATATAACAGACATGGAATAATAATAGAGTAAATGACTCAATCTGTAAGTCTGGAAACTCCATAAATCATGAAATAATTATAGTGTCATGCATATGCGTATGAATGTCATGTCGTGCATAGGTACATGTTTCATAACATCATCAGTACTATGAGGGCATCCCATCATATCATCTCGGCCACTGTGGGTAAAATTATCAACGTATACCTGTTGATCAGGTGGTGGTGCGTATATACAGCCGTAACCTTTTTCCCATATCTCATATATATATAATATACATATATACGCGTATATGACGCCATCTGATCATGGGTCAATGTACATGTATAAATGCATGAAATGCATAAGAAATATGTTAATAAGATTTTCTCGGAATGCCATAAAAATCAATATGCCTTTCGGATAAACTTTATCAAATACGTATTTTTCTGAGACCCATGAACAGAAGATATAATAATAATTCACGTGGGGAATCAAGAATATGGACACCCCTAGTATTTCTATGAATAGAGTCATTTATGAAAGTTGCGTATTTTGCTCGTTTCATCTGTATTATTTGGATCATACCAAAAAGAAAGAAGGGATAGCCTTAACATACTTGGAGTAGGAAAAAATCCGTATGATATTCTTGAAAAAAGTTGCACCGTACTCCTTTAGAACCACAAAATTTTACGGTGCTAAGGTGCTAATAATTCTCGCTGGAATTGAGTCGCAAGAAGTTTTTATTGGAAGCTTGTTGGATTAGTATCTGTTTTTGAAATACTTTGAATTGGAAAGAAAGGTATATTATCTCTTACTTTCTTTTAATAAAAGAAAGAAATATATATTCTCTTTCTTGGAAAGAAAACATGTTCAAACGTGGTTGCTGGAAAATAAGGCTAATGATGTGAAATTAGTACACTCAGAAGGTGAAAATACGGATATAGTGTCTTATCTCTCTATCTATACAACATGTAAGTTAGGCATATCCAAGTGAAACCAAACCTGTATAAATGAAACCAAGAATGTCTTTACATTTTAATGTCTTACACGTTAATGTCTCACTACTTTAGATAGCCACCTAATAAAGAATGAATAAGAGTCATAGCTTTAGGAAGGGCTTGCTGCTGCCACGTGGGAGTGGGGTGGGAAAGTTTAATCTTTATCCACTTATTAGGTAATTAGGTAATGTCCTGTTACCCGATAATTAACTAATTATCCGCATAATTAAGAATTATTTTAAATTACTTAAAATTTTACTTATTTTTAATACACTTTATACATCCTACTATCATGGTCATATGGTACCTTGTATGGTACTCGTCCATAAATATCGGGTATTAACGCTCGACCCGTATTTTATCCCAACATGTTAAACTTGGACGAAAATTCATTTTCTTTGACTTGCTTCCCCTTCACCTACACGAATTTACTCATCACTTGTTTTAAATAGCATAATCCTTATAATCTCAGAATTATTTTTTCCTTGGACTGGTGTTAATTACCTTACGACAAATTCAACGTACAATACTACAGGGAGCAACATCGTCGTAATTTAATACTGAAACGTAACATCATCGTAATGTAGTACTAAAGGTGTAATATCATCGTAATATAATACCGCGGGACGTAACATCGACGTAATTTTGCGGGGCGTAACACTAGCTTGAGGGGGAGTGTTGAGACAAAAGATATAACTTGATTACAGGGATAGTTTAGTCTATTTATGTGTTAGCAGATTAGTGTATTAGTTAATGATACATGTGATTGGTTAGTAAGGTGGTTAGAGTAGTTAGTAAAATCTTTTATATATATAGCTTGTACAAGTAATGAAAGGCAGAGCATTCATTTCCCACTACTGTTACATTCATCTTCATGCTCCTCTTCTCTTCTCTCTTCTCTCTTCTCTCTTCTCTCTTCTCCCCTGTTGGTTAGGATTTCCATTTCTTCTCAAACCTCCATTTCAACACCCCCTTCCCCACCCACCTACCCGTAGAAGCCTCCTCAAAATGCTCAACATTCTCCAAAAATAAAAGGAAAAATAGTGGATTGCAAGAGAAGAGGAAATGAAAAAGATGAAGGGGAAGGGATGTAGGAAGAAGTCGAAAGGAAGGGGTAGGTGAAATTCTGAGAAGAAGAGAAAGTATTTTCGGAAAGTGAGAAAAATATGAGAAAGGAAAGAAGGAAATAGGAACTTCACTTTAGAGCATGTTTAGAAAGCCACAAGGGAACTAGATTTGAGTGTAATTGAATGTAATTACATAATTTGACTTATATATTTGCCAAGTAATTACTTGGTTAGTTGGGAATTCGGTGTAATTGAGAGTGAGTAATTACACTCTTTAATTTTCAAAGGGAGGCAAGAATTGAGTATAATTACATGATATAATTACAAGGTAACTTTAATTTTCAAATTCTTCTTTTCCTTTCTCCAAATATATTTTTCTTTTCTAAAAAAAAAGCTTTTTCGACGGTGAGAATATTCTAAAGGTAAACTCCAAAAATAGTAGTAGTAGAAATAGTGTTTGTGGAATTGTTTTATCAAAATCGGAAGGTGATGCAAATTTCTCTAATTGCTGTTCTCCTACCTTTTCAGTTCATAAAAATAATGGAAAATCATTCCATGAATTATACTTGTCATCAATACAAATAAATATGGTCAATAGCGTTGACATTATAGTTCTTAATAAATTAATAAGTAATCAATATCACAATGAAATAATCAATTGCATAATACACCTTATGCTAATAACAGGGCTTATTTCTCTTGCTGTATGACTAACTCATGTAGTTGTTTTTTATTAGAATTTAAAATTTCATTAGATTGTTGATATCCCAATAAAGACGGTATTGTATTACTACTTTTATTTTTTAAAATTATTAGTACAATTATTTATAGGCAGAATAGCCTAATAAACACTTTTTTACTTGTCCCACTTTGTTATCCCGGTCTCGATACTTTACGAAGCTTCATCCAAACACTCGTAGTTTTTAAAATACATTACTTTAAACCCCTTTGACCGTTGACCAAGCATATGTGACAGTTTCATGACCGAGTTGGACAAAATGCGTGAACTTCACGCGTATAACGAGAGTAAACATAAAAAAGTTAGACTAAAAATGATTAAAACAAGAAGAAAAAATAAAAGTAAAAAATAAAATATATCTGCTCTTTCTTCTTTTCCCCAATCCAATCGCATTTTCTTTTCTCTTTCCACCCTTCCCCTTTCCGGTTCTTTCTCCACCCCTCCTCCATTTCTCTTTTCTCTTTCTCCCCTTGTTCCTTTCCTGTTATTCCCCTCCCTATTTTCATAAACCTTCAGTCTATATTTGAGAAAAAAGTAGTAAATCTTTTTTAAAAAACCATCACCATTAATGTTTTTGAGATGAGTTGGATCTATGTCTATTGGCGGTGTTTAATCTGATTTGGGTAACAATCATTTCAGGACTAATAGATTCTTAGGTGGTGAAGCAGATATTTAATAGTGGAATTTTATTTGATGAGAGAAGCTGAAAATATAATTTTTTTGGGCAATTTATAGTGAGGTACTGGAGATCCAGTGATTTCGGAGGGTGAAGAGTGGCTGATGAAGGTCTGTGTGAAATTAGGTGAGGTGTACAATATAAAATTGTGTGGGCATATGGAAATATTGAGGAATTTCAGTGGTGGTGCATTGGCATTAATGGAGGAAAGGAGTTCAAAGGTAATTTACATTGTGAATTTGAAGTAGCGGGTAGCGGCGTTTGACAAAAATCTCCAAAAGGGAGATTGACGATGGAAAGTTGGAAAATGGTGGGTTTTAGTTGTCCACCGTGGTGTTACCGCCGGTAAAGGCGGTAAAATCATGGTGTTGTTTCTGCTCTGAAAAAAAAGAGATAGGTGGTCAAGGGTGCGCGAGGAGTGAAGTGGACAAAGGAAAAAAATTAAAATTTTGAAATTAAAGTAAAAAAAGGAATGATGTGTCATTGAAAGTCTGATGTGGACGATGATGTGTCATCCACATCGTATGTTTGAGGAACACGCGTGGCTGAAGGGGTTTAAAGTAATATTTTTTAAAAACTACGAGTGTCTGGATGAAACTTCGTAGAGTATCGGGACCGAAATGACAAAGCAGGACAAGCAGAAGTATTTATTAGGCTATTCTGCCTTATTTATAATAAAATATACTTTCTTAGGTAATATTTAACTTTCTTTTATTCACATGAGTTGGTAAAAAATAAATCCATTATTAAATTATTTCTTAGCTATTTTAAGTAATAATATTATTTATTTGTAAGATATTGAATATTTTTATGATTTACTTATCAATTTATAATAATTTAATATATTTTAAAAAAAATGTTTATTTTAAATGCCTCATAATAAATTAATACTTGATATTTCTTATTTATATATAAGTTTGTCACATAGTAAAACTTATCTATATATTAATCTAATTTTTTATTATTTAATCATGTAATTACACTTGCTCAACCAAACATGACAATAGAAATTATATTGTAATTATGTTATGACAAACATGTCATTGTAATTACTATACTGCATAATTACTACCCTAGTAATTACAATGTCAGGTAATTACACATGGCTTTCCAAACAGACCCTTAAGGCTCGTTTGGTACGAGGGATAGAGAATAATTAATCCCAGGAATAATCTTAAGAAGAGCTTATTCCATGTTTGGTTGGTAGAAAACTGCGATATAATTAATCCCGGAATTGCAATGTTTTTCCCCATGAAAAATTGAAATAACTAATCCCGGGATAACTTCTTTCCAACCAAAAGACCATTCGCGTGGGGAGAGAGACAGAAAAGAGAGGTGGGAGCAGGGGCTTGAAAGAAGCTAAAGTGTTGAATGGGGCTACGTAGGTAATAAAGGAGAAACTGGGCCAAATCTGGTAAACAAGATTACCTGATGAACATTGAGCGGTAATTATGGCCCACAAAACGAATGGAGATTTTATATTTATTGGTAATTTCACCAACCAAGATAGGAATGAAGCTCTGTGATACTCTAGTATTGTAATATCGAGCTACACTTTCAGAGCGTCTACTACAATATTTAAGTCAAAAAGGAGAAACACAGTTGGTAATTGTTGTTTAGCTTACTTTATTTGCACCAAATCTAGCTCTCAAACTTGAAAAGAAAACAAGAACACAACTGTTGATAAGAGAAACTTACAAGATGAGAATTAATTAAAACAGTGTTAACTCTTACTCATGGCATAGCAGATGCTAATTAGAGATGACAAGTCCACTGCCTGGTGCTTTTAGCGCCCATATATAGTTGGTAGTGAAAAGTTAGGGGTGGCAAATGGGCGGGTTGAGTTGAATTTGGCGGGTCAAGATGGGTTAGGTTAATAAATGGGTCATTGCCCAACCCAGCCCAAAGTGTACTTGGGCTAAGATGGGTTGAGTTCTATACATTTCACTGAAAAGGCAGAAAGATGACTATACAGCAGTGCCAGTTGAGTTCTATTTGTTCTTGCTAATAAGACGGAAATGTACAAAGATATTCTTCCGCAGTAATGGGAGCAGCAATGCTGCTCCGCCTGATAATTTCTTATAAGCTTCCCTTCACTTTCAAACCATAAAATCCCAACACCACCATTTCCCTACAACTAAGCTATATGTTTTTCATCTTCCGAATCATGCTTAAGTTACGGTTATGTACAATCCCAAGTATCCAAAGAAGCACCAGACTCCAGTCCCAAAATATTCAAAAAGCAGCAAAGTTGCGGTACAACTGGCAATCTTTCTTTCTTCTTTGTTTTGAATTCTTTAAATAACAACATAGTATTTCATACTCAGTCGAGTCTACTGAACCCAGTGTCTGATGCCAAGTTGCTATTTGAATAAAAGGCATGATATGAAAATATAGGCAACTAACAGATAATAGATGCATAAATTTCTCTCAACTTCCCCCAACTGTCATATATACTCTAAGATTACATGATGTGTATGGATAAATTCTATTGTTCTTTCCATAGTAGTTGATTGTAAGTCATGTAAAAGAGTATGGTAAAATTTGCATCAATTCTCATGATCAGGAGCAATCTATAAACATATCAGTCTTATGTGGTCATGAGAATTATATACTTAGTGCGTCATATAAAGTTTTTTATTATTTTGTATAAGGAATTAGACATTTTAATTAATGGTGTGATTGTTAGATGAAGTTTAAAAAAAATACCAAAAAATTACTGAACCAGTACCAACAGCGAAGGGAAACAGAAATGATTGGGACGGTTTTAAAAAGTCTAAATTTGGTTATGTACAATAAAATAACCGAAAAAACTGGTATGATATAAATTTTTTAAAAATTAGCGGCCGAACCGTACTACCCCTACCAGTTATGCAAGGCTCTAGATCTTCCTTTATTTTCATCTCTCTTTGCAATTTTGGTGCAAGTTCCAGCATCAATCCACCCTGTTCAAGCGCTAGAACACCCCCCCCCCCTCCAAGTATGTACTGTAGAAGACAGGTTTGGGTGTAAAACACTAGAGAGAGAGAGAGAGAGAGAGAGAGAGAGAGAGAGAGAGAGAGAGACAGAATAGAAGGACTAAATGTCAAAATAGCCAGTCATGTGTCCTGTTTTCATTTGACCTTTCGCGACATCAGCACGTTTAACCATCACGCATCGTGTTCTTTAAACTTATTGTTAATGGAGTGTTTAATAGGTATATTTTCAGCTAATATCGGGTGTTCAATAGGTCCTTAGATATGATATTTAAATTAAAAACTTTGACAAATTTAAGGGGTTGTTGATGTACTTGGCCAAAATTAAAGAAAGCGACAAGAGCAAAGAGTGGCACATAACAAATCTTTATATAGCAAGTATAAATATGTGCAAGAACCTTCAGATAATAAAATTAATGCAACTCGAAATATCACTTCCTGCTATTTCTACAGAATTTGTGGATAACTTTGGTTCGTTGAGACCACAAACATAGTTCCCCAGAGATAAACTTCTTTAGATATATCAATTATCATCATTATACTCTAAGAAACCAAACAATAACAATTTTTTAGTTGAATATTATGGTAAGTGAGGATCCATATAGCCGATCTCAACTTGTTTGTGACTAAGGTATAGATTTTGTTGTTCTGAAGTTTTTTGATAACTGTTGTTGTTCTAAAGTTAGCATAAACTTGAAAGGCTTAACATAGTAAAACTAGTAACAAAAGATAATTGTAATTGCATTCCATTAATTTGAGCTGAAATTAGAAAAAAAATTACCACGTCGTTGCAGAGTAAATGCCTAATGGATAAACATTTGATTGCTAGCAGGACAATAATCTGCACAATTCTGGCGCTCAAAATATTGAGTTTACCGTTCCTGAATTTTGGTTAGCATGTCCAAACCTAAGTCTAAGTATGTCACAGAGAAATTTGGATAAGATTGAAGCAACCAAATTATGGCAGTAGATAATGAATTGATCTAATTCTTGGGAGGGAAAGAAAAACTTAGTTTTAAATACTTCAATAACTACTTTATTAAGATTCTCATGACAAAAGAAACAATCCAGTACTTCTCAGGGTGTCATGCTATTAGTTACTATGAGGTATAAATTTAAATAAAATCCACAAGGACGAAAAGTTTACAGGACCAGACCTCTCTTGACGCTGGCCGTTCAATTCAGCTACTACCAACTTCAGAGGGCGTCTTCGCCACGATTGACAATGCGTGTAAGCCGCTTTGCAACTCATCTTGCAGCAAATCATAAATCATCCTATGCCTCTTAACCAAACTCTTCCCTTCAAATTCCTTAGAAACCACTCTTAAATTAAAATGCGTCTCTCCATCACTGCCTCTAACCCCAGCATGCCCTGCGTGCTGATAAGATATATCTTCAACTTCCAATTCGACAGGCCTAAGTTCCTTCTCCAACCTCTCTTTAATTCTCATCCCTCTACTCCTCAAAACAACATCACCACCACCACCAACACTCACATTATTCCCACTAACATCAGTACTCTCTCCAGACTCAACATTAACACCGCCCAACGAAGAAGCCTCAGTCGAGGAATTTAAGGATTCACTGTGGCCTAATTTAGCCGTCTTTTCAGCTTCAACATACAACTGGAGGGCTTTTTTCTGCATCAGCTTCAACATATTCAAAAACCCATTATTCCTAGAAGGAGTTAAGCTTTGTTGCAACCCTAAAAGGACAACAAAATCAGGTGAAACTTTTATAATCTCTTCGACGGGCCGTCCAGATAGGCCCAGAACCAACAAAGCAGCAAGACCTTTAGTGAGTACCGAATCAGAATCAGCCTCAAAGATCACATTTTTCTCCGAATCAAAATAAGCCCTAACCCAAACCTGTGAAACACAACCCTGAACTTTATTTTCATTGGTCTTGTATTGTGCGTCAAGGGGGTTTAAATTTTTACCGTAAAATAAGAGTTGTTCGTATTTAGCCTTTGGTTGTTCGACTGCTTGAAAGAGTTTGACGATATCTTGGAGTTTCGGTGGGAGCTCTTCAATGGGTTGGAGAGATGATGAGGGCTGTGAAGAAGCACTTGTTGAAGTGGCAAAAATTGATTTTGTGGAGATTTTTTCAATACTAATGGATCTAAAGAAGGTTAATTTAGTGGGTGTTGAATGTAAAGAAGAAGAAGAAGAGGGTTTTAGGGCTTTATTAGGGTGGTGGAGGAGAGGGTGCGGGATTTTGGTGGAAATCGACATCAGATAAGGGGCAAGAGAAAATGGTGGGTTTGATGTTGAACTTAGTTGGTGGTGCTGAAGGGAACAACGGCGGATTCGAGAGAAAAGAGAGCCAAGAGATGGAAAACGTGCCTCACTTAGCATACCACCCCCAACCTTGTTACACCCTACTACCACCAACTGTTTCTTTTTTTCTTTCTTTGTACCTACCTAACTGCATTTTCAGCCTCTCAGAAAGGGTAAATACTTCAGCTTAGGTTCGCTTTTGTGGGTTATTCACAAAAGATATTCTCTACATGTATAAATTTCCAAAGTCAAATTTTTTATTTTTTTAATTATAAATTCCAACATCTATCTTTTTAATTTTTTGAAATAAAATTTAAAAATATAAATTATAATAGTTAATAATTTAAAAGACATATAAAATCAAGAATAAATTTATTTTGCCCTCAAAATCTAAACAATGTCACATAAATTAAGACGAATGGAGTATGTATACGGTAAAAATCGAGGTTACCCGATTCTACGGGTTCGAGGGTATATCTCGAGAATAAGCCGACATCAAAGCAAGTTCGGGCTCAGAGAATATGAAGACTAAGGGATCGACATCAGGCTAAATCGACACCACAGTAACAGAATCACGAGATATCCGCGATCGACCACCAATCTCGGCGAGAATCTCGGAACCGATAGAACCATTAACGGTTAATGGTATCAATCATGTATTTTACTTCCGAAATTAGAGTCATACCTTATTTAGGATTCCTCTACTATATAAAAAGGAATCTTGTTCATTTGTAACAGAACATATTATCACAGTTATCATCATACGCACTTACCACTTACGCCATTACTGAGAAATACAAATTACTCTGCTCTTTTATTTGCTCCTAACTCTTTATAGTTCTTATTGTTCATATTACTATTGCTTCTCTTACTATTCTTGGCACTTGACCTCGAGCCTAATCTAGATCGGGGTAGATAATTTGCTACTACACTGGTTTGATCCATTTTAATTGTTTAATTCCTTTACTTATATAGCTATTTATCAATGGGCATTGAATTAGATCACATATCATTATAACCACATTACAAGTTTAATTGTTACTCGTATTTCGAGGTAAAGCTCACCGTGGGGCTAAGGATAATAGTTATTTGTTTAGTGTTAATTCTAGTATAACACACTATTTTACACTCGTTTCTTGCCAAGAATTTTGTTTTCAGGATAAATCATGTCAAACTCACAAAACACAGATGCACATGGTGACAACAACCTTGGACTCCACGGGAAGAATGAGAATGTTATCGCTCCGATAATCGAGGTTCCACAGGCTGACCTCGGAGAAGCACTGTCGGTTCACATATTGCTTTGAATGCGGATTTAGGCGGGGACCCTGATGGAAGCATACGCAGAGAGGGTTGAACTGACTGTCGAGGTACCCAAGGCAGAGGAGACAAAGTTGTTAGTCTCCAAGTTATATTTGAAATGCTGCAAGCCCAACAGAACGCCATTGCCTAGTTGCAAAATCAGCACGTGGCTCCGATAGGGTCGAACAAGAGGCTACTCGTCGTACCGAGCCAGTACATGAAAGATCAGGCGATAATACTTCGACAACTGACCCTACTATAATGATAATGCTCGAGGAGCTTACTAAGAGAATAGAATCAGGAGAAAAGAAAATCGAGGCCAACGACAAGAAGGTGGCAACCTATAATTCTCGAGTCGATCAGATTATGGGGGCACCACCGATCTTAAAAGGAAATTACTCCAAAAGGTTTGTGCAAAAACCATCCCTCCAAGTGCGGCTCTGAAGCCCATACCGAAGAAGTTCAGAATGCCTAATATACCTAAATATAACGGGATCTCGGACCCTAATGAGCACATTACCTCTTATACATGTGCCATAAAAGGAAATGATTTGGAAGACGATGAAATCGATTCAATATTGCTAAAGAAATTCAGAGAGACCCTGTCGAAGGGAGCTATGATTTGGTATCAAAACTTTCCATCGAACTCTATCAATTCGTTCTCCATGTTGGCAGATTCATTTGTAAAGTCACATGCTGGAGCTATAAAGGTTGCAACGAGAAAATCAGACCTCTTCAAGGTGAAGCAGAGGGATAACGAGATGCTAAGAGAGTTTGTATCTCGATTCCAAATGGAACGTATGGAGTTGCCACCGGTTACCGACGATTGGGCTGTTCAGGCTTTCACCCAGGGATTAAATGAACGGAGTTCGATCTCATCATGCCAACTGAAACAAAATTTGATAGAGTACCCGGATGTGACTTGGGAAGATGTTCACAATCTATATCAATCGAAGATCAAAGTCGAGGACGACCAACTGGGAGCCCCTTCAGGTTCAGTGCATCCTAATCAGTCGACAGGTAAAAATGAAAGAGATGTTGATAGAGAATCAAGGTAAAAAAAAGATCGGTATCAGCCTTATGCTTCACAAAGAAGGAATAACCATCCGAGACGTAATTCTACCCGGAACGATCGAAGGGGTGACCGAGGACAGAATTCTTGGGGACTCATGAGCAAAACTGGATTCGACAAATATGCAGATCCCACATAAGCACCCTGATTATCAGAGTACAATTTCAGTATCGATGACTCGGGTGTCGTATTGGCCATCGGGAGGATCAAAGACACTAAGTGGCCCAGACCCATACAAAATGATCCCTCTCAAAGGAATCCAAACCTGATGTGTAAGTACCATGGCACGCATGGTCATAGGACCGAAGACTACAGCCAGTTGAGAGAGGAAATAGCTCGACTATTCAACGAAGGTCACCTCCGAGAATTCCTCAGTGATAGAGCCAAGGGCACCTTCGCATTTGCGATGAATAGCTCGCATTTGCGATGCTGTCTTTGCAGATGCGAAGCCTGCAGACTAGTTGCACCAGCAAATTTCCAAGTTCAAAAATACAATCTGTGGCCTATCCAAAACTCACCCGAGCCCTCGGGGCTCCAAACCAAATATACACACTACCTCAAAAACATCCTATGAACTTATCCGTGCGACAAAATCGCCAAAATAACATCATATACATCGAATTAAACCTCAAAATCTATGAATTTTATCAAATTTCATAAAACATCAAATTTTCCATTTTTAGTCCGAAACACGTCAAACGACAGCCGATTTCAACCAAACTTTACAGAAAGTGCTTAAACCATAAATAAGACATGTACCGGGTGCCGGAACCAAAATACGGGTTTGATACCATCACTTTCTAATCAGATTTCATTTTCATTTTCCTTAAAAAAATTTAGAAAACAATTTTACTCAAAAATTCATTCCTCGGGCTTGGGACCTCGAAATTCGATTCCGGGCATACGCACAAGTCCCATATATTCCTATGGACCCTCCGGGACCGTCAAATCACGGGTCCGGGTCTGTTTACCCAAAATGTTGACCGCAGTCAATTTATTCATGTTAATATTAAATCTTAACATTTTTCATAGAATTTCATATTTAAGCTGTCCGGCTACGCGCCCGGACAGCGCACACAAATAGAGGAAACTACAAATGAGTTTTTCAAGTCCTTGGAAGTAGGGAATGGGTAATAAAATAGGTGATGCCCTTTTGGGTCATCACATATGCCTTATTGTGAGATTGATATTGTTGTTTTGGAAATATAATGGTATATGTGGACTTGTTTTGTGGGTTGATTGTTTTTCTACGGAGCATAAGGCTTTATATCACTGTTGTTGATTGTGTGAAGCTATATATGTGGCTATTTGTAACGATCCAGACAGTCGTTTTGAGTATTGTAACTCCTTTCCCCCATTTATTACTTATTTTATGTTTGTCTATTATTATATGACTTGCCGGGATGGTTAATTTTGTTCCGGGGATGTTTTAGAATGATTTGGGATACTTAGTATCACGGTTGGAAGCCAAAGTTAAAGGAGTTGACTAGATATTGAATTATGTGTAAACGACTCCGTAATAGAATTTTGATAGTTCTGATAGCTTCATATGGTGATTTTTAACTTAGGGGTATGTTATTGATTTGGAGGTCCGCAGGTAGTTTTGGCTCGAATTGGAATAAAGAGAGAAAGTTGAAGGTTTAGAGAGTTGAGAAGTTTGACCGAGAGTTGACTTTATTGATACCAGGCTCAGATTTTGGTTCCAGAAGTTGGAATAGGTCTGTCGTATCATTTATGACTTATGTGCAAAATATAAGGTCAAATGGAGATTATTTGATAGGCTTCGGCATCGATTGTAGGAGTTAAAAATCCATTTGTTTCAATAGGTCTTGAATTGGGGTGTGATTTGTGTTTTAGATGTTAGTTGAAAGTGATTTGAAGCCTCGACTAAGTTTGTATGATGTTTTAGGAAGGGTTGGAGTGTTTGGATGGGGTCCCGGGGACCTCGGATGTGATTCGGTGTAAGGACCCGTAGAATTTTTACCTAAAACCTAGAAATTCGTGGTGCCAAGTTAGATTTATGTGTTATAATAGTAGAAATTCTTGGTGGCTCGCAAGCTCGCCGCGGTTTGGACTTTTTGGATTGAACAGTATGCTATTGAGTTAAAGGAAAATGTTTTGTAGAAGAGTGCATTTTTGCGGCCCATTATGCAGCCGCATAATCACTATTTGGACCGCAAAGTGAGGCAGTCTTTTTGGCCAATTTTGAGGACACTTTCACGGACAAATATGCGATAGCATAATCATTTCGCGGCCGCATTTTGATCACATAATCGTCCTTGGACTTTTGCGAAGGGAGGTTCTGCGGTGCATTATGCGACCGCAGAACAGGTATGCGGACCGCATATTGGTCACAGACCGGGGTAGAAAGTTCAAGCCTCTGAGGGCCACTTTTACGGTCATTTTTCGGACCGTATAGCCATTATGCGGTTGCATATGCGACCGCAGATCCGTGTCGAGAATCCAAATTTGTAAATTTTGATCCCGATCCCATATCGTCAAAACTTATATTATGGTTCATTTTGAGCATATTTCTGATGCTTTAGAGTGAGTGAAAGAGTCCTAAAGTGAGAGAGTGATCTCCATCTAATTATTCCTCAATTCTTGCATAAAACCTTGAAGATTGTCA
>ML372210.1:0-16048 GCA_005239525.1 Nicotiana knightiana
AGGCTTGACTCACAGGCCATCCTCAAGAGAGAAAGTTTTAAGTACTTAGGGTCAATTATCCAGAGAGATTGGGAGATCGACGGGGATGTTACGCACCGTATTGGGGTGGGGTGGATGAAATAGAGGTTAGTGTCTGGAGTCCTGTGTGACAAGAATGTGCCACCGAAACTTAAAGGTAAGTTCTATAAAGCGGTGGTTTGACCGGCCATGTTCTATGGGGATGAGTATTGGCCAGTCAAGAATTTACATATCCAGAAGATAAAAGTAGCAGAAATGAGGATGTTGAGATGGATGTGTGGGCACACTAGGATGGATAAGATTAATAATGAAGATATTCGGGAGAGGGTGGGCGTGGCTCCGGTGGACGACAAGATGCGGGAAGCGCGACTTAGATGGATGGACACGTACAGAGGAGAAGCTTAGATGCCTCAGTTAGGAGGTGTGAGCGGTTGGCTTTGACAGGTACGAGAAGAGGTAGAGGGCGGCCTAAGAAGTATTGGGGCGAGGTGATCAGACAGGACATGGCGCGGCTCCATATTTCCGAGGACATGGCTCTTGATAGGAAGGTATGGAGTTCGAGCATTAGGGTTGTAGGTTAAAGGGTAGTCAAGCGGTTTTTCTCTTTGTACCGACGAGTATGATAGTGTTTTGTCTAGCACTTCTAGTGATTTATGTTATGTTTTACACTTTTGCATAATATTTGTGTTACTGCTTTTCCATTTATTTGTTGTCTCTCACGTTGCTGATATTATTTTTTGGGCTTTATTGTCACAGATCTTTTGTCTATGAGCCGAGGGTCTCCCGGAAACAACCTCTCTATCCCCTTTGGGATAGGGATAAGGTCTGTGTACACTCTACCCTCCCCAGACCCCAATGGTGAGATTTTATTGGGTTGTTGTTGTTGTATAGGTACCAATGAAAATTAAATCGCTACCTCAACCCTATTCCTATAATGTTAAATTATATGACACCTCATTTAAACGGCATAAGTTGTTGGACACATTTTTATTTATTTAATTTATCTTTAATAAAGATATTTTAGTGAAAATTTTATTTATCTTCTCAGTTAGTAACAATATATAGAATAGATATAAACTAGAAAAAGAATATTATTTTTCTTATGTTAATTAATTTAGAGTGGTAATAGTAGAATACTAAAATCAGCAAAATTAGCAGTACTATCACCAAGACACAACTCGTAGTTGCTATAAATAGAGTTTTACTTAAGGTGAATGTCTATATTTTAGAGAGATTTTAGGAATTTTACTTGGTAGCTAAGTCATTTTCCTCCTATAAATAGAGGGTCTTACCCCATTGTAAATCATCCCAAAATTCAATAAGAATTCCCTCTCTCTCTTTCTCTGTAATGTTCTTCTTCTTTTATTGTTTCATTACACGTTATCAGCACGAAACTCTAACCAATTGAGTAGAAGCTTTGGGATTGAGCATAATGATTGTCAATTGTTTCATGAATTTCCTTCATGATTAAATTCTGGATTTAAGGTACGTATTTTACTTTATTTTTCTATTTTAAATTCTTGAAATTCTATAATTTGATTTTAAATGCAAACAAAGACAATAAACTTTGATTATAACTCTTATAGGGTTTGCAATAAATTATAACCACCCGAAGTGGTAAATTTTCTATGCCTTGCACGATCTAATTCATGTATGATTGTGGGCAAAGAAGTGGAAATTCGTCCCATTAAATTTGCTTCATTTTCATTCCCCTTAAGAGAATGTGATAGCAGTATGTTATAAGTCTGAAAGAAGACAAAATTATTACCGTGAAGGTATCAATGGATGTGGACGTGGAAATATACGAAATTATAATCACCATCATTGTGATACTGAAAATAATAAGAATTCTCAAAATAGTCTTTCACTCTTTGAAAGTAATATTTATCATCAATTTGACATAAAAATTTTTAAAGCACATATAGATGATTATGATCATTCATGATGTGAATGTGACAACATCTAATTCATGAATACATATTCATTCTTGGAAGAATATGAACGTGCTAGTGGTAGTGAATATACCACACTCACCTATAAAAGGAGGTTTGAGATGAAATAAGAAAATAAGTTCATTATTATGGCATGAATGGTCATTGATCACGTACCTATTGTGATTATGCAAAAATATTATGGCAATGTGATTATTACAGGGCAAAAGTAATAGAAGTAACATATCTTGCCTATGATGATATTGGCCATGATCATAATCGTATAACTTTCTCCTTGAAAGATATATCCACTATATGGATTTTGATGAATATGTTGTAGCAAAATTAATTGAAAGCTCTAAAAGAGACAATTATACTACTTTGGAGAAATAAAATTGATTATCAATAATGTATTGTATTGTAGTAAGTCTCAAAGAAACTTATTGAGTTTCTAAAGTATTCGCAAAAGCGCTTGGTTATATTGAGACTATAAATAAAGAAAATATTTAATAGCTTCTATTAATACAACTTGTAGCGGGGTAATATGTATGTGAAAAGTTACCGCTTTATTCTTCAGTTTGTACTACATAATAAAAGAATGCCACAATAAACTTGAAGTTTATTAATAATTGCACACGTCATGGTATAAACCTGAAGTTTATCAATATTGATAATTTATCCAGTTGGCATAATTGATTTTAGCCATGTTAATTTAAGTATGATGTGCAAAAATAAAAGAGAATTCACATGGATAAATATTAAAGAACAAGAACGTTCTTTACGAATTCTCTTATTTTGCTTGTTCTTGCGATTATTATACCAACTAAAATTGGGGTTGAATCCCTTGAATTCTGGAATTTATCAAAGGTGAATATGATATCATTCACCTGTCATGTACACCACATAAGATGCATCTATGAGATGATTACATGTGCGATTATTATTAACCCGCAACCTGATGTTTGATAGGTAACTTGCTCAATAATTTAATTTAGAACATAATTTTCTGGTTTTCTATTCAAGACAGTTCATCTTGATAAGTTGCTTACATCACAACTGATTTAGCAAAATGATTTATTGAGTGCCTCCACTTAATAACTAAACTATTGCTTATGAGAACAAAGTTATCTATATCAGTTAGATGTAAGTTATATACGAAAGTATATTACATTCTCCTCTCACAAGTGGTTCAGGGTCAGGAGCCAAATAATTTCATCTTATTATTATTGATGTGTGGCGTATATTTTCATTAACACCATAACGCACAAAGATGGGCTTCTAAAGTTGAGTACACAAGTTAGTTTTTTTAACATGAGGGGGAGACATGATAAACAATTGAGAAAAAATTACATTGAATGAATTATCATTTCTACATCTAGATCCTCGAATAAGATAATATGAACTTGAAGTTCATAAAAAGATAATTCATCTGCAATACATTGCAAAGCATGCCAGACGCATTTGCAGATCCAAAGAAAGTAACTATATTCTCAGTGTAAATGCTCCTATTAGAATAAGTCCTAAAAGGATAAAGTCTATATTACGCTTAAAGCGTATAGACCAATCAATTCAAATAAATTCTTGATAAAGAAGATGACCAAATGATCAAAATGATCATAATAAGGAGTCAAGTGATCTAGAAGATCATATGACATAACACTTCATAAAATCTCAAGAGAGGTTCAAGTACGTGAAAAATATGAATGAAGAGATCTCTATGTTATGTCTTTATGGGGAAAAATGAGGCTAGAACTGATATAAGATATTTTCCGACGATATCTATGATAGCGCTAAGTGTAGATGGGGATCTTAAGTCTGTTGTATACAGACACAAAAATATTGGCTATATAGAAGAGACATAATTCAAATAGAGTTAGTTTCATATGAAAGAATGTAGTTTTAGACATGCAGTTCAAAGAGTTGAAAGTATAAAGTCAATGGTGCGTACAATCACTTTTATTTATCTTTCTATCTAGCATGACATGAAAATTTGATATGCATCTAAAGTCGATTTATATGGCTTATACGACAATCCCGGAAGGATTTAGATCGCTTAAAGTATATACAATTCTTGGTCCTGAAGTACAATATCTTAGTGCAATTTGTACACTAATGTGTCTTGCTAATACTAAAAGACCTGGCATAATATTTTCAGTTAATGTTTTAGCAAGATATAGTTCTGCTCCTACAAGGAGACATTGAAATTGAATCAAACACATATTGCGGTATCTAAAAGGGACTACAGATATGACCTTATTTCACTACAAGAAAAATGCTCAATAGCGAAGGGAAAAATGGTCCCTAAAAGTAAGAAATTGGTCCCAAATAGTTAATTGCGACCAGATAATCTGGTCCTTATAGCTTCCGCCGCTAAAGGTCATTAAGGACGAGATACAGTGCTGGTCGCTAAAACTGTTTTGCGACTAGATTAAAACTAGCCCTAAAAGGTTTTTAAGGACCATGTTTCTGGTGCCTATTTGTATGTTTTAGCAACTATATTACTGGTCCTTAAAATATTTTCGCGACTAAATTAAATGTCGTCGTTAAAATGTTTCACGACCAGTTAGAAGCTGATCATTATATCTTTTCGAAGAAGTTTAAAGTTTGTCCCTAATGTCGAACAGGTCAGCGCTATAAAGCTACAGATTTAGCAACCAAATTTTCTACTCCTAAAAAGGATTTAAGGACTAATAGTCTAGTCCCTAAAGAAATAAGTTACAAGTCCCTAAATCACATTCAATTTGCAACTAGAAATTGAGAATATTAATAAGATGATGTTGCTTTCATAAAATAATACCAACAATAATCAACATCAGTTTAGTTGCACCGTACATCAATAACGTAAGCTAGTCACAATATTTTGTTCATAAACATTTAGCAAAAAATTACATATCACTAATATCCCTCGATTGTTATGTAAACTTTTCTTGAAATTCCCAGCAAAATGATGGCTAATCTGTATATGTCGTCAAAAATCTGCTTCTAGTAAACTTCAATATCCAGAACCTGTAGAAGAAATAAGAAATTTCAGTTAGAAAAACTGTATATAACAATGTAGACGGAATGTTATCACAGTAGGTATGGGAATTGACAAAAAGAACATTAAGTTTAGTAGGTGTATCATTGCCTGGATAATAGAAATTGTTAAGAACAGTCATTGCATAATCAATTTGCTTCCGTTGCTGACATCTCCCTTAATTCTCAAATTCTTGGGGAATAAAGGTATTTTATACTAACATAGTTTCTGTTTTGCAATATTACGCTGCTGAACTTTGCTTTTGTTTGCAATTGTAGGATTTTGGTTACTAGAAAGGGTAATAGCTGTCACATTTTGTGTGAATTTGGCTGCGTCAGTGGCTGCACGACTAGGCGCAACACGGATGGCTGCATTTCAAGTGTGTTTATAGATCTGGTTAACATCATCTCTACTTGTTGATGGATTGTCTGTAGTAGAACAGTCATTGCCTCATTGTGTGGTAGACTTATATGAACTGACAGTGTACCAAAAACGATCACTACCTTTTAGGTATCCTGGTAGCATGGGACTTGGTTTGTAGACTTAAGAGCGAAGGTGGACACCACATATATGTTGTAGTTTTACTTATCGTCAATCGGTAGTTTAATCTCCAGAACTTAAGAAATCTGAAATAAATGAGAACCTATTACTGATGGGAGCTCTTCTTCCGTATGGGCAAAGATCCATACAGAAACTACGTATCGTCCCAACCCCATTTGTACATAACTTCACAAACTAAGCTCAAAACAAGATGAAGCTTCTTTGAATTACTCAAATATCAATTCTTAGGCACTAGATATGCTGACTTCCTTACAGAACACCTCCACTTCTTTTACATCAAGAAAACCATGGAACTGATCTTCTAATGGAGAATAACAGCACAACAGACCCCCCATAAGGTGCAGAAAGTCATGTTAACACATTCGTCGACCAGTAAGGGTGAAAATCTAAACACGTTCACACTTAAATTATTTGTGGAACTAGATTGGGATTATCTCTTCATTAATTCCACAGGAAAAAGTATAAATCTTATATTTGTGTACTTTGGAACAAACTTAGGAATATATAACATCATATTCCATCTGGGCTATTTAGGAATATATAACATGATAGCGAGGAGAGAACATGTATATCTTCATTAACATAATAGGTATTTATACTACTCTAAATCAACTAATAAAGAATACAGATCTTCTCCTAATTAGAATAGAAGTATAACAAATATAGAGATACTAATTAAGATATGGAAGATCAATCAAAGGATATCCTAATATCAATCAAGAGATATCACTAATACTTATTATAGCTCTTAGTCATAGTTCATCGACAAAATCATCTCATGTTGTTGGTATTTGGAAGATACTCTGCTCCATCAAAGACAAGTTTGCTGCAGGATATTTGAATAATGGGTGGCTTACACAGAATAGGATGTACTCAATCAGTAGTGGGTACAAATAGAGGAAGGGATGTCTGGAAGACTGGCTTGGAGGAAGATGGATATGGAAATAAGGTAAATATCCTAAATCATAGTTTTGTCTGTTAGTTAGCAACTTACAAAAGATTGCTTACCAAAGAAAGATTTCTTCGACTAGGGATCAGTCAAGACAGTAATTGCCTAACAGTAGCAGACTGTATTGCCTAATTTGTGTTTATCCAATATTAAACAAGTTCACTTTTAACAACTAGTATGGGTTATCGATTTCAGTATGAGTTATCGACTCCAGTATGGGTTATCGAACTTCAATCACTAGTGAACATTAAGAAACCAGTAATACGTTTAATAACTATGCACAACTAGCAAATTCGTAATCAACAGAAGAATAAACTCTGCAAATGATATACAATAACACACACTTAAATCAACAAAATAAGTTGAGGTTTCATGTAAGTTGTTACTCACCTGGTATCATCAAGGATCCGAATAGTCATTCTCCTGAGCTGGAAGCTGGAAATTAGTTTGTTGCGCTAATACTAATTCTTTTATTTTCCTCAGTTCTGTAATCTCATTTTTGACGTTAGACAGACGGTCCTTCAAAGACTGATTTTCATTTTCTGTTGAACGTATCTTAGCTAATAATTCAGTTTTTGAGGTAGTTCCTCCTTTCAAATATTTCGCCTTCAATCCACCCCCAAAGCCAAATACATGACTACGACTTTGAGGTCCAAAGCATTTTTCTACAATCTCTATGTTAGGAAGTGACGGCTCCGACTGCACCAATTCCTGGATTTGAGCCTACAAAGTATATAGAGAAATTTTTGTCAGATCCCATAATAACTAAAAGTAAAGAACATGTTCAATTAACCAAACACACATGTTTCTCGATTGTTTCAGGATCGACAAGTGTGTTATTCTTCTTGCGAGTCTCGAAGAAAATAGTTGCCAAATCTGGTGGTTTGCCATCTTTTCTGCCCTTTACATAAAAGTAAATATGTCAAATAATGTCTCGTCAATATTAAGCAAAAATAGATTTGATGAAAACACCTTTTGATAAATAATCTCTCTAATTGGCTTGCTACCAATATGATGAAACATCTTCAACTTAGTTCTATTTGCTGCATTCCTGTTACTTCTTGCCTATATTTTAGTGACAACATTAAATCCAAATTCTATAAATAAATTATCAATTAAAAGATCACGGTATAAAATAAAATTACATAATTAGTTATTATGTCAAACCTGAAAAATTTCTGTAGAAAAATGTTCCTTTACCAACCACTCCCATTATTTTTTGTCTAACCCCTTGGGCACATTCTTAAGAGCCTCTTGGATTGGCTTACCCCTCACATATTTTGCATGCAATTTTCCTCTTCATTTGTTCCATAATTCTTTCATCCATTCCAAAATATGATTGCGATGGATATCCATGTCAACACTCTCAAATTTATCTTGCAATACATTAAACATAGATTGATATCCAATATCATCACAGGATCTCCATGTGATAGAAGAAACATAGTTCTACAATAAGGCTTGAATTAATAAATACCTTTGAATTAATAAAACATAGAACATGCACCAAGAATAACTGCATCATCCAAGTAGTCCCAATGGCACCAGTAATGATGTGCAAATGCACGAAAATATTGAATATTTAAGTGTTTCTTCACACTAAAAATGTTCAATCCAATACGGTCATTGTCATTTTCTAACTATAAAAACAACTCTAGCCTAGTGATTATATAAGGTCGTGATGCATTTGGATACCTAACTAAGTTCTCTGTTTCTTTCACTAACCTACTCCATAAATCGATTCATACGGGTAATGAACAAAACATGCCTGACCAGTGACGTTCCAGAAGCTTGCTATGGTAAACAACACAAGTTCCAGCAAATAGAAAATGGTAAACTTACTGTTCTCTGAGACATTCTACATCAAGGTTTCATAACAGATCATCGTGTTACAATAGAAAACAAACTACATACACAATAGAAAAAGAGATCTGACCTCCATCAATGCATAGCTCAGCAGCATATGAAGTCAACCACAGTGATCCTGAAATTGGTGATGGTTGATATTTCATTTTATTGTACTATGCCAAGTCTGTATATTAGGAGGCTTTTCTTTTGACAGTAGCCCTCTTAATGCTTTATGAGAAAGGCTTATAGTATTTCACCTGGCTAATTATTTTCATATATAAACTTAGCAGCATTAGCCTGTGCTAGAAAAGCTTGTGCACTATAGAAGATTTCCATCCCATAGTTTGCATATGCCCTTTCTCAAAAACCAATGGATTTATTCGTTGGTCCCATTTCAGACACCCCCAAAGAGCACATAGATCAAAGCCCTCGCCCTCGTCCCTTCGCTACAACACCTAGTATAAGGAAATCACATTAGTAAAAAAATAGCACTAAAATTTAGGTGTACAAATTGATAACACAATATATTTGAAAAATCATACTCGTTTCAACAGTTTGGTTGTACTTCATAGCTTGATCAGTAGATGAAAAAAATAGAATATCTGTTATCAAACTGGCCAAACTCATCTTTATGACTAAACTTCCTACGATTTCACAAAGGTTATAGTACACTCCTTAGATTTTTATAGTACACACATTAAACAGCTTGGTAAACCATCCTATTCCAAGATATTTCCTAACCTCTATGAAAATACTATATGGACTACAAGTTGTTGTAATCTTTATATTTTTCATGGCAGCCTTTACCTCAGCTGACCTAAATCTATGAGTGTAACAAAAGTTTCTATTATGTACAGATGTATGTATTGAACAATTGATCAAAATAGCCTCTCCATATGTCATTGGTCTCACTATCTCCAACCAGTACTTGTTTAGAATCGTCTTTAATACAATTCACTTGGTTTAAGTCCTTAGTCCTCTTTTATCTCAATCATACTAGTTTTGCTTTTTCTTTGTCTCCTTCTCGTGTCCCTAAATTTTGTTACAAGTCATCGAGGATTTCTCCTCGAGTTTTATTGATCGTTTTCTTAGCTCTCTTCTGTTTCTGGTAATTTCCTATAGCACTCTTTTAGTTTTAATAAACTCATAGCACCTCCTCATTCCACCACCAGGATTCTTGTGGTCGAGGTCCTAAACCTTTAGACACACTTCTATCACTTCACTTGTTACTTTTTTAATTACAAACTAATATTTCCTTTCACATGATATCTAACTGTCCCCCATCTAAATCTCATGTTCCTTCCTCTCATAATTTTTCTTAAATTGCTAACTAGTTAGCACCCTTTAATGCCCACCACCGAATTCTCGGTTGCTTACAACTATACATATGAGTTATACTTACCAAATTCATGCTAATTATTAGGAAAAAACTGAAACTTTGATTATCACATCTTAGTAGTAACTTTTCTCATAGACCCTTTTGCTGCTTTAAATCAGAAAGAAAGAAAAAAAATCTAAACTAAAGCAGAGAAAAGAACTCAGTGAAGACTTAAGAAACTGGCACAAACTAAGAGAATTATAAGCAAAAGCACTGAAATGGGTATATACAAGTAAGCTCGTCCAAAAATTCATGCAGAATTAACAACAAATAACATCAAAATCCCTTTGCATATGCATTAATAAATCACAACAGTGACCGAGTTTTTGTCGATCGAGTGGCGCATATGCTGTAATGCCTGAAGCTATTGCTGCTATCAATGGTGACGTTACTGTTGTAGTGCCAAACTCGTGACCCTTCAAGCAAATCCCCAGAAGAATTGTAACAAATTGCAAAGAAGAAAACCATCACAGAGACGAAACTCTACAAGAAAACTCAAATTTCTCCTCCTTGACCTACGAGCCGCATCTTTAAACCAATATTCTCACTTTTATCACTCACACTATAACTATCACTATTCTAAACAACCCAATTACAGAAAACAACCAAAGAAACAGAAAATGGCAAAACCCGATTTTTGATTTCTGGTTCAATCGAAAAAAAACAAGAAGAAGAAAAAAGGGACGAAACAGATAAAAGAGAAAGAAATTAAACCTACTCTTGATTAGGCAGATAATCCAGTGGTAGAGACGCCAACCTTCTGAGTTTGAAGTGATGATTTTTGCAACCTTCGACTTCTGACTGATGAAGTTTCCTTCTGAACTTTGAAGATTGAAGTCGCCGGCCGCTTGATTAGGGATTGAACTTGCAGAGAATTGAAGTCGCTGCTTGATTTGATTAGGGATTGTAGCGCGAATTGAAGTCGCGCTTGATTAGGGATTGTAGCGTGAAAGTGAATTTCTAGAGGGATTTTACAGTGAAAATATATTTTTGGAGTTTTGTTTTTACTTTATTTTCAGATTCCCGCCCCTATCCCGCTAGAATGGAGTATTAGAGATCAGATATTAAATTTTATTTAGATCAGAATAAGTCTAGTCGTGTATTTAGAAAACAAATTTGGTATTAGAAACCAAAAAAAATCTCATTCCTGTAAGTACACTTTTAGAGACCATATTTAAAATTTGTCGCTAAATACTGGTCCCTAATAAGCCTTTTTCTTGTAGTGTTTTATGGCAATAATTGCAGTCCCGATCTTGTTCGTTATGCCCATGCTGGGTATTTATCTGATCCATACAAGGCTCGATCTCAAACAGGCTATGTGTCTGTGGAGGCACTGACATATCTTGGCGATTGACTAAGCAATCAATCGTGGCTACTTCATCTAATCATGCTGAGATAATTGATATTTATGAAGCAAGTCGAGAATGAGTATGGTTAAGGTCTATAATACATCTTATTCAATACAAATGTGGTTTGAAGTGTGACAAACTACCCACGATTTTGTATGAAGACAATGCAACATGCATAACCCAATTGAAGGGGAGATTCTTAAAAGGAGATAGGACAAAACACATTTCACCAAAGTTATTTTTCACACATTATCTTCAAAAGAATGGTGATATCAATGTGCAACAAATTCGTTCAAGTGATAATATGGCTGATTTGTTCACCAAATCTCTACTGATGTCAACTTTCAAGAAGCTAGTGTACAAGATCGGGATACGAGGCTCAAGGATGTGAATTGATGCTCTCATCAGGGGGAGTTAATACGTGTTGTACTCTTTTTCCCTTACAAGATTTTGTCTCACTGGGTTTTCCTTGTAAGGTTTTTAACGAAGCAACCAAAAAGCGTAATTCTAAACCTATGTACTCTTTTTCCTTATCTAGAATTTTATTTTCCATCGGTTTTTTTTTTAGTTAAAGTTTTAACGTGGCATATTATCTGTTGAATAGACATTCAAGGGAGAGTGTTATAAATAGAGTTTCACTTAAGGTGAATGTCTATATTTTAGAGAGATTTTAGGGATTTTACTTGGTGTCTAAGTCATTTTTGCCCTATAAATAGAAGGGTCTTACCCCATTATAAATCATCCAAAAATTCAATAAGAATTCTTTCTCTCTCTTTCTCTGCAATATTGCTCTTCTTTTTTTATTGTTTCATTATATTAGTATCTTTTTTTCAGTATTGTTTTTTTACCAAGTATAGCAAAAAAATGTGGATGGTGACATTAGTTCCACTCTCTCGTTAATTAAACCCTTGGACAAGCCGGTACAATTGAACCCCAGATGTCCCTGACGTTCAATAAAACGATACAAAAGCGCGTTAAATTATTATACATATCCCAGCACATGTACTTAAATAACTAAATTGGTTGTTTCGGAAAAAAGGTACAAAAAACAAAAACGGCTGAGCCAAAGTTTGAAAAGTTTGGTGAGTAATATTAATTGCTGATATGTTGTTTGTTCATTACTGAACTCCTATATATATAGCTCACCCGGATATCTAGCACATATAGCAACATACCATTCAAATACAACCCTTCATTCTTCTTTCTACTATTTTATATCTCTCAAACAATTATTTTTCAAGTGCTGACTTATTGCTTGGCCTAATAATTTTTGTTGGCCTTTTATTTCTTGGCACATTTGCTTGAAGTTGTGAGATTTCAAAGACAAAAAAATCAGAAAAATATGAAGCTCCTATCGAAGAAAGTGATGTGTAACTCGCACGGACAAGATTCTTCTTACTTCCTAGGATGGCAAGAGTACGAGAAGAACCCATACGATGAAACTCGGAATCCTAGAGGAATAATCCAGATGGGTCTTGCAGAGAATCAGGTTAGATAACAGTAATTAACACATTAATTTGTCCATAATATATGCATTGCACCTCTCCCCATTGCTGATTATCGGGTTTATGCATTTACTTGTTGTTTTGACTTGGAATATACGTGAACGTTTTCATGTGCAGCTCTCTTTCGATTTACTAGAGTCATGGCTTGCTCAAAACCAAGATGCAGCTGGATTTAAGAGAAACGGAGAGTCAATATTTAGAGAGCTTGCCCTATTTCAAGATTATCACGGCCTTCCGGCTTTCAAAAACGTACGTCTCTACTCCACTAATTAATTTAAATATATACTACACTAATTTAAGTGTGTAAATTATTATGTGTGCATGCATCATTCACAACATAGTCTCACATTTTTTATGTTTACCATGTGCAGGCATTGGTTCAATTCATGGAAGAAATAAGAGGGAACAAAGTGAGGTTTGATTCAAACAAGCTTGTACTAACTGCCGGTGCTACATCTGCAAATGAGACACTCATGTTTTGTCTCGCCGACCACGGCGATGCTTTTCTCCTTCCCACTCCATACTACCCTGGGTAAGTTGCGTTAATCCTCCTTTTGCTTCTAACATAGATTTTACTCCACTACTAACTCACATTTTTTCTAAAACGAAAATTATGGTATTATTGTATTGTGTAATGCAGATTTGACAGAGATCTAAAATGGAGAACGGGGGCTGAGATTGTGCCAATAGAATGCACGAGTTCTAATGGCTTTAGAATAACAGAATCCGCTCTTGAAGAAGCATATCAAGAAGCCAAAAGACGAAACCTTAAAGTGAAAGGAGTTCTTGTGACAAACCCTTCAAACCCTTTGGGCACAACATTAAGCAAACAAGAAATTCAACTCCTTCTAACTTTTATTTCTACAAAAAACATCCATCTCATTAGTGACGAAATCTATTCTGGTGCTGTTTTTAACTCGCCTAGCTTCGTTAGTGTCATGGAAATACTAATAGAAAACAACTACATGAACTCCGAAGTATGGGACCGAGTTCACATTGTCTATAGCCTTTCAAAAGATTTAGGTCTCCCAGGATTTCGAATTGGTGCCATTTATTCCAACGACGAATTAGTTGTTGCCGCCGCTACAAAAATGTCCAGTTTCGGATTAATTTCATCTCAAACTCAGTACCTTCTCTCGGCCATGCTCTCTGACAAAAAATTCACGAAAATGTATATCTCTGAAAATCAAAAGAGGCTCAAGAAAAGACATGAAATGCTAGTTCGAGGTCTTCAAAATGCTGGAATTAGCTGCCTTGATAGCAATGCTGGCTTGTTTTGTTGGGTTGACATGAGACATCTCCTAAGATCAAATACTTTTGATGCAGAAATTGAATTATGGAAGAAAATAGTGTACGACGTTGGACTAAATATTTCCCCTGGATCCTCGTGCCATTGTACAGAACCGGGCTGGTTTCGTGCATGTTTCGCTAACATGTCAGAAGGTACGTTAAACCTCGCCATACAACGTTTGAAGGCTTTTGTTAATTCTACCATTAACAACAACCAAAATCTCCACCAGTCAAGTTTGAGTTCAAAGAAGAAGTCATTCTCCAAGTGGGTTTTTCGACTATCGTTTAATGACAGCCGTCAAAGAGAACGATAATCACGTCTGAACATTTCCTTGTCTCAGAGGTGGATTTAAAATTTTAAATTTACGGTTTCCGAGGGTTCTGTGTAAATTATTTATACAAATGAATTTCTTAACATATATATATAGGGCCTCGGCAAAAATTATTGGGTGTGGCCGACCCATGCTACCTAGCCCCGTCCCTTCCTTGTTTACATGATTTTTTTATCTCAACGTTTAGATGTTGAGTTTGATCCCAAAATCCTTTTGTATCATATATAATGTAAGACTTTGTGTTTTATATTTTTAATGTAGAAGGTGCACTCGGTCCATTCAATGGACGAGAAGTGCTTTTTCATTATTTTGTGAATCTGCATCAAATCTGGTCGAAATGTTCAACTAGTTCCATAATCTCATAAATTTTCTTGAGATATTGAATTATTTTTATCACATGGTGGTGATAATTAGTTTGGTATTAAAATGGATTATTCTCTCGACGCATGTCTATTTGATTCATTTTCATGTTGTCTAATCCGGGTATTAAATTGACGACCATACTGTAGCAGGATACAAGATAAAGTCAACAGACAAATGTGTTTTGGTTTGTCCAAAGCAGCTGGTTCGAAGGACGTGTTATTGTCCAAAAGTTCTCCTTTAGTGGTCATGAAAATGGGATAAAAGAGAAAACCCAACCATGTCTCTTAGACCAAAAAAGAAAAAAGAACAAGAAAAAAAAAAACAAGAAAGGATGAATCGATAAAGAGTGAATAATTAAGTTACTTTTCTATGCTACTTTCTAGAGATAAAATCACGAACTATGCAAGTTGATAGCGGAGGCGGATTCAGAATTAAAAATTTATGGGTTCCTACAACAATTTCAAATTAATAGATAATAATAACTGAATTTATATATATATATTGAATTTCTTAATAGATATACTTGCAAGTTGCAAGTAACTAAAGAGTGCTGAAAACTTTTATCTTCACAGCTATCTTATCCTGCGATTAAATCATGGAATGTGGATTAACTTCAGAGGGAACATGACTCAAAAAGTATTACTCCCTCATTTTCAGTTTATATTATACCTATGTTCCTTTTAGTATGTCTAATTAAGAATGTTAACTTTTTAAATTTGAAAAAAAAAATAGTTTAAATATTTTTATTTACCCGTAAAACGGTACAATTGAATTTATACCTGGTTTATAAACAAGTGAATTAATTTGGTCCTAAAATAATAGATGAATTTGAGAAAAGTGTAAGACTTAGCCTTGAAATTGAACCGAGACAATATATATCCTGATCCCGAGCGTAGAGCTTCCGGGGTAGTAAGAACAATATCAATAAGCAAGAAAGTAAATAATTATTGAGCTTTAGATAGAATCTATTATATGCTTGTCAGAGAATCCGTTGACTTTACAATGATAATAGAGCTTACTATTTATAGATGCACCAAGGGAACAAGGTTCTAGGATCAAGCTCCTCTTTAATGACAATTACGAGGGTCATTGAAGAATGTGTAACATTAGACAATGACTGTCATATTCCTTGTAACAGGCTGCGTACTTAATGTTGTAGAATATTCCTCACTAAATGCTACCGGGTGGCAGGTATTTATTTCATCGTTATGAGTATCATTTCTCTCTAGTAACAGACAGGATCCTTGCCTCCAAATCCAACTATCTTTGGCTTCACGTGTCACTTTCTCATGCGATCATTTTATATAAACATATTTTACCCTATACAACTTTATTTTACCCATAGCGACAACCTAATTAATTTTAAAGCTACACATACTAATTAAATTTTATGATATGTTTAAGGTCATAAATTTTAAATTTTTTCTTTCTTTCTTAGTCAGTCAAATAGAATTGCATAAAAAGGAAATGGAGGGGATAGTTGGTTTTTTTTTGTTGGGGGGAGGGGG
>ML372210.1:16383-72632 GCA_005239525.1 Nicotiana knightiana
GGGTTACAAGATCTTCACGAATCTAGTATAGCAATCTAACTTATATACCTTTCGTTGCTGTCAACCGTTTTGAATTAGTAGTTACAACTATAACATGTCGGTCACCGAAGAATTTGAAGTACGAAACTAATCGGATAATTTGGTCTGAATATGATTATTAGGCAATATTCTTCAATCTAATCATGGTTTGAAAACTTATTAAGAATTATAAGAAAGAGAAACTGCATTTTCTCGGTCCTCAAGTGATTCATGCATTACTATAGAAAGAACAATAATATATAAATTAGCATTGAAAAAAATGGAAGGATCTCTAATCGTTATATCTTTTATATATAAATCTCCATGACATGAAGCTAATATATTTTGGTCATTTACATTTCTATAATGAGGTTGGTGGCAGGAGATGAGCAAAGCCGGATCCAATTTAAACTCTACGGATTTATTGAAAAGTATTTTTTGTTGGAATTTTTAAGCATTAATAGCTTAAAAAAGGCGTGAATGGAAAATGGAGGGAAAAATTAAATATTTGAGGTCCTTGATTGTCTCACATGGGAAAAAGAAAAGGTTTTTGATGAGTATATAAGCAATTGCTCTTCTTCTAGCTCATAAAGAGTTGAGAAGAAGGTAAGCCTCGCGCCGTCGTCATCGCTCGCTCGGCTCGGCCTCGGATTTAATAGTAAATATTAACAGAAATATTATTAAATATTTGTTTTAATAACAAAATATTAATATTAAAATAATATTAATATTAAATCCATTTCAGTTATCCAACATTCAGTTTTCTATTTTTGTAACAGAAAATTAACTACCCTTCAATTTTTCTTCTTTATTGTTGAGTAAATAGCCAATTATGTCATGGCATTTATTCTATGGCCGTTTTGAAAAAACAGCCATTCTGAAGAGTTGCACCTCTTCAGATTTCAGCCCAACTTTGGCTATAAATACAAGTCCATTCTCTCAGATTTTACATACTAATTTCTGAGTTCTCCTCCTTTCTTCTGCATATTCTTAACTTCAAAGAAAACAAAAGTAAGTGTGATTTGCTACCGAACTTTGTGTTCGCTGAAACACTGGGGTTTGAAGTACCACTACACCAGTGTGTAATTCGTTCTATCCTGTGAGGAAATAATCCATAACCTTGGGTACTAGGAGGGGATTAAATTCCTTAAGAAAACACTGTGAGAATTCAGTGGGCTCGAATAACTTTTGTTATTTCATTTACATTTCTGTTTATGTTATTTTATTTTCTCCAAAATTGATTTACAAATACAAAATACTAACATTTTTAACATTGAACTTATTATATTTTTAGAATTTTAGGTTCTGACATACTATCAATTGTAATTTAACGAAGTTTTATATAAATTATACGTTACTTCAAAAAATTTGGATTCATATGAATTATGCTCTATAAGGCTGCATCCGCTTCTCAGATGAGAACAACTGAAATCTTAATATCAAATATCCAATTAGGATCCTTTTTGGTTCCATGTTTAAGTAGACTCTTTGCATGTGCCTGAAAAAAAGACCACATTATATTACTTGATATTTCACTATTATCTAAAAATAAGGTTCTTTTCATACTAATTCATTGCAAATCTGAGATTCTGGGCGGTTGTTAAATTCCTTAGACAAACTGAACATCAAATGGAAACATTGATGCTATGTTTTGGCATGTGGGTTGAGTACTTGTTCTTTTCGGGCCGAATAATTAAATACTTCCTCTTCTGTTTTATGTGGCTTTTTTTTTTTGTTTGTAATAACTGTAAAAATTACCATTAACAAAACAAAACAATACACCTATAGAGCACCTAAGAAGGCAATTGGGTTGCTCAGGCCCCTCACAAACTAATTACATATTCTCCTAATCAGTAAATTATAGTTATGGGCTCTCTTTGATCCTCTTAGCATATCTACTCTCTCTATGATCTCTCTTTGTATCTGTGCAATTACAAAACTCCTATTTACAATTATTCAGTTTCTAGCAGTCCATGTATGGTAGATTGCAGCTCCCCAAATTGCAGTGATTACTTCCTTCTTGAAATGTTTCCAACGTCTAGTGTTGATCCATTGCATAGCTCATAACTTCCTGATTTACTCCAATCCAGTTTGCTAAACTTTCCCTGACGACTTCTATCCAGTTACATTCAGAGAATAAATGTTGTTGTGTCTCCATATGTACTTCACATAGGCAGCAACTTATGTCTTCCACTTGTACATGCACTGTTACACCCATATCTTCGTACTAAAGAGTATTCATAAGTCAATTGATGTAAGATCAGAAATGAGATAATTTTCGAGAGTACATAAAGTAAGTTAATCATGTTACCTTGGAGATTACAAATCTTTAAAATCATGGATAGCAAGTACCAAAAGGGTTCAAAGGCTTAGAATCTAAACAAATTGAAAAAAATAAGTTTCGTCGAACGTCGAGAAGTTGAGAATGTTATAATGTGTATTTTTATGATGAGACTAGGGTGCATAATAAGATAAGGAGGTGATCTTATGAGTTATTTTAGTCGTATGATAGTCGTGTGCTATGTTTTTAAGTCAAGGAAGTTGTGGAACAAAAGTCTGCAAAGGTCATCAGAAGTTTAATATGCTGAAAACTAAGTTAAATGTAGATGCGATTTTCTCCCACTTTACTTCTAATTATGGGGTGATCTACCTATCAAATTGAAGATATATGAGTCTAGTTTCTAACACATTACACCGTTTGTCAGTACGACGTTGGAGCGGAGATATATTCATATTTTCCCAGGACTACACGGAACAACTCTCTATGGGACCCACAATGGCGGTTGAGATATATTGATATATACAAGACACCTAAACCTCGTTTTAACTCATTATTTTTCAGTATCTTCGGACCCTAGACACCTAAAAACACTCTGTCAAGGCTCTCTCATGATCCAAGATCCAAACAAAGGGCAAACAATACAAATCAAGTGTCGGAAATTCCGTCGCACTAGTAAGTTTCTTGTTCTTCTTGTTGTTGCTGATTTTTGGGTGGTTCCAGCTCGTGTGGGAGGTTGTTTTAAGTGGTTTAAGTTCTGTAAAATATTCTCCCAGGGTTTCATACCAACCCTAGGTTATTTCAAGTCTTGCAAATGGATTACACCATATTTCAACATCAAAAGTTAGTTCTAGTGAAGAACAACACCTCTTTGAGGTTGTGTTGTCATTGAGGATAGTGGTAGCCTGTGTTTGGCTGAAATTTCAAGTTGTTGCTACTGGCTAAGGTAATTATAATAGACTTCTAATTGTTCTTAAGCTTTCTTGTATGTTGGTTAAGCTGTTAGGATGATAAACTACAAGATAATACTTGGATTAACTTAAGTCACTTCTATGGTGTTGTATTGCCGTGGGGGTTGTTGCAAGTTAAATATAACTTAGATTTCTACTTGACGCTACTGTATAAGGTATTTTTATTGTGTTCTTGTATGTGCTTAAGTTTATCTTTAAGTTGATTAAATTAAATGGATGTACTAGACATGAACTAGTGAATAAAGTTGCTAATTGAAGATAGTTAGAGTTGTGGATTGTTTCCTTGGTTATATATATATGGTATAAGGATGAAATCATTGATGAATGACTTTATTATCATGTTAATGATTCTATTAAGTTAATGTAAGAAGTCTATAAGGGGTGATAATAGGGTTGAAGGGTGCTGAAGGGATTCAATCCGTGCTTGCCGCTCGTCGTGATATGTTGACGACTTGTTAATGAAATATTTTGTACCCTATTGTTGATGTTTTTCTTATTGTATTGCTCTATTTTTTTTGTTGGTATATGGTGTTGGAGGAGGCCCTTGTTACAAGGGAGATGTTGCCCAAATTTACATAAAACGAGCTGCTAGCTTGAGTTACAAACATAGCCTTTACTCAGCACTGATTTTGAATCTCCTTATGTTATGGCAGACTGAGTTGAAATGTTTGAAGAGTTGCTTGCAAGCTATTATGGAATCAACGAGGTTAAGGTATGTTAAGGCCAAACCTTTCTTCATTTTGGCATGATCCTGTAACTACGTGAGTTTGACAATGAGGCATAAAGAGAAGTTCGTATTTCTTAACTTATGTACATTATTCTAGTCTCATAAATTATAGTATTCTCCCTTATCGGGACTTCATATTCAATTTAGTATTGTCTTCTTTCAGCCAAGAGACTAGAGAGTGTATATATATATATATAGTATTACAGTATTTTCACCACCATCGAGCTATAATCGGTAGGCAGGCCCCTATTGGGAAACCTTTGATAAGATGGTAAGTTATATACCGAGCCTACTGTGGCTGAGCACCTATGAGCCAGTCCAAAATGGCCAAATGCCTATGAGCAAGCCTACTATGGCAGAGCAGTTACACATACTGATCCTTATAGAGTCGGACAACTATTTTACTTACTATATTGAGAGAGATGAGTCAGTATCAACAGGTAAGCATATCTTCAAATTATATTTGACTCCTAGGTACTTTCAGTTATTATATTATCAGTTCAGTTTCACCTTTCAGTTATGTTGTTTCCTTACATACTTGGTACATTATTTTGTACTGACGTCCCTTTTGCTGGAGACGCTGCATTACATGCCTGCAGGTCCTGATAGACAGCTGGATAGACCTTCCCAGTAGACAAAGTCAAACATCAACTTGGTTGGTAATCTCCACTTCCTCGGAGTTACCAGGTCTATACCGTGGAGTCCATTTTATATATACAGGTTTGATGGGTAGGTCGAGACCCTGTCCCAACCATGATACAATTTAGTTATCCCTAGAGGCTTGTAGATGAGTCCTGTAATTTTCTTTATATATATTAGTATTGTGGATTTTCCAGCCCTATGTAGATATTTAGTTTGGTATTGCTGGTTGTGGATGTTATTTTACGATAATTCAGAATATGGCCTCATCGGCCTATGTTGAGGGTTACCCCTCCAAAGTTCACAGTTACAGAGTGGTACGCTCGGGCGGAGTATAGCACCCGGTGCCGGCCACGCCTCTTAAGGTTTGGGGCATGACAAACTTGGTATCAGAGCAGTTCTATCTTAGGGAGTCTACAAGTCGTGTCTTCGTACGAAAGAGTATTCATAAGTCAATTGATGTAAGCTCGGAAATAAGATCATCTTTGAGAGTACATAAAGTAAGTTAATCATGTTACCTTGGATATTACAAATCTTTAAGATCATGGATAACAATTACCAAGAGGTTTGAAAGTCTAAGAAGCTAAACAAATTGAAGAAAATAAGTTTCGTCAAATGTCGACAACTTGGGAATGTTATAACTTGTACATTTGTGATGAAACTAGAGTGATTAACAAGATGAGGAGGTGATGTTATGAGTTATTTTAGTCTTATGATAGCATGTGTGGTGTTTTTAAGTCAAGTAAGTTGTGGAACAAAAGTTTGCAAAGGTCATCACAAGTTACAATCATAAATATGCTAAATATTAGGTCAAATGTAGATGCGGTTTTCTCCTAATTTTCGAATTATGGAGTAATATACCAACCAAATTAAAGATATATTAGTCTAGTTTCTAAATCATTAAACCGTTCATCGATATGATGTCAGAGCAGAGAGATATTTGTATTTTCAAGAGACTACGCCAAACGGCTCTCTATGGGACCCACAACGGCGGTTGAGAGATATTGATATATATAAGATGCCTAAACCCTGTTTTAACTCATTATGTTTCAGTATCTTCAGACCCTAGACACCTAAAAACACTCTTTCAAGGTTCTCTTATGATCCAACACCCAAAAAAAGGGCAAACAATAGAAATCAAGTGTCGGGAATCCCGCCGCACTAGTAAGTTTCTTGTTCTTCTTGTTGTTGCTGATTTTTGTGTGGTTCCAGCTCGTGTGGGAGGTTTTTTTTAAGTGATTTAAGTTTTGTAGAATACTATCCCAGGGTTTCATATCAACCCTAATTTAATTCAAGTTTTTCAAATGGATTACACCATATTTCAACATCAAAAGTTAGTTCTAGTGAAGAACACCATCTCTTTGAGCTTGTGTTGTCATTGCGAATATTTGTGGGTTGTGTTTGGATGAAATTTCAAGTTGTTTCTACTTTCTAAGGTGATTATAACATACTACTTATTATGCTTAATCTAGCTTGTATGTTGGTTAAGTTGTTAGGATGATAAACTACAAGATAATACTTGGATTAGTTTAAGTCACTTCTATGGTGTTGTATTGCCATTGAGGGCTGTTGTATGTTAAATATAACTTGGATTTCGACTTGAAGCTACTGTATAAGGTATTTTTATTGTTTCTTCTATGTGCTTAAGTTTATCTTGAGGTTGATTAAGTGAAATGGATGTACTAGACATGAACTAGTGAATAAAGTTGCTAATTTAAGATAGTTAGAGTTGTGGATTGTTTCCTTGGTTATAAACATATGGTATAAGGATGGAATCATTGATGAATGAATTCATTATCATGTTAATGATTCTGTTAAGTTAATGTAAGAAGTCTATAAGGGGTGATAGTGGGATTGAAGGGTGCTGAAGGGATTCAATCCGAGCTTGTCGCTCGTCGTGATATGTTGACGGCTTGTTAATGAAATATTTTGTACTCTATTGTTGATTTTGTTTTTATTGTATTGATTTGGTTGTTTTTTTTGGTATATTTTATTGGAGGAGGCCCTTGTTACAAGGGAGATGCTGCCCAAATTTACATAAGACGAGCTACTAGCTTGAGTTATAGACATAGCCTTTACTCTGCACTGATTTTGAATCTCCTTATGTTATGGTATACCGAATTAAGTTGTTTGAAGATTTGCTTGGATTCAATTAAGGACTCAACGAGGTTAAGGTATGTTAAGTCTAAATGTTTCTTTATTTTGTCATGATCTCGTAACTATGCGAGTTTGATAACAAGACATAAAGATAAGTTTGTATTCCTTAACTTATGTATATTATTCTAGTCTTATAAGTTACAGTATTCTCCCTTATCGGGACTTCATATTTTGTTTAGTATTATCTTCTTTCAGCCAAGAGAGCATATAATTTATATATATAGTATTATAATATTTTCACCACCATCGAGCTATAATCAATGGGCGGGCCCTTATTGGGCAACCTCTGATCAGATGTCAAGTTATATACCGAGCTTACCGTGTCCGAGCGCCTATGAGCGAGTCCAGAATGGCCAAGATACAGGGCCTAGTATGGCCGAGAACCTATGAGCGAGCCTATTGTGGCAGAGCAATGACGCACACCGAGCCTTGAGGGCCGGAAAACTATTTTACTTACTATATCGAGAGAGTTGAGTCAGTATCAGTAGGTAAGCATATCTTCAAATTATATTTGAATCCCATGTACTTTAAGTTATTATATTATTAGTTCAGTTTCAACTTTCAGTTATTTTGTTGCCTTACATACTTGGTACATTATTTTATACTGACGTCCCTTTTGCTGGGGACGCTGCATTTCATGCCTACACGACAGCTGAATAGACCTTCTCAATAGACAAAGTCAAACATCAGCTTGGTCGGTAAGCTCCACTTCCTCGGAGTTACCAGGTCAATACCTTGGAGTCCATTTTATATATACATGTTTGAAGGGTAGGTCGAGGCCCTGTCCCGGCCTTGATACAGTTCAGTTATCCTTAGAGGCTTGTAGATGAGTCCTGTACATTTTTTTATATATCAGTATTGTGGCTTTACCAGCCCTATGTTGATATTTAGTGTGGTATTACTGGTTGTAGATGTTATTTTCAGATGATTCAGAATATGACATCATCGGCCTAAGTTGAGGGTTACCCCTCCTTAGTTGACAATTATAGAGTGGTACGCTCGGGCCGAGTATGGCACCGAGTGCCGCCACGCCTCTTCAGATTTGGGGCGTGATCTTTTGTAAGTAATTTGTCTTGAGCTGCCAACCAAACAATAACTCTGTGTTTAGGTTGCAACACTGAACTCCATATCAAATCAGCTTCTCGAACTCTAGACAGGTTAGTCTTCATGTCTAGGTAACTCTTGCTCACTGAATATTTACCTGTTGAATTCAGCCTATATGTCCCATTCGAATAAACAATTGACCATCTTGTTCTTGATTCCATTAAGTTTCTTTCAGTTCCAACTGCAGTCCACTGGTGGTATATTGTTTATATATCAGCATTGATTTTTATATAAAGCTCATGTGTCTATTTAACCCATAGCACATCTTCCTTAGTAGCCAACTGCCATATTAGTTTCCCTAATGAGGCTACATTCCTTGTTTTTCTATCCTTAATGTTTAAACACCCAAATTTCTGAGGGACACACACCTTCTCCCAAGCGACCAAAGCAATCCTTTTCTTTTCCTCATATCCACCGCAAAGATACTCTCTGCACTTTTTATCCACCTCTTTCAAGATGCTTTATGGCAAAATGAAAACAGCTCCCTAGAAGTATTAGATTGAAAAAAGAACACCATTGATTATTTGTAACCTTCCAGCATATAGGACAATTGCGTTGCATAACTCTTAGTGATTCTGCTAGTTATGTTATCCACTAGATGATGACATTCTTGCTTCACTTATTATATGATAATGGAAGTCTCAAGTACCTAATGGGAAAGGTACTTGCAGTAAAGCCTGCCCTGCCCAACAGCTCCTCCTCTACAAATTCATTTACTCATGCTAGGAAGATGTTTTATTTGTTAAAATTTTCCACCAAACCAGTCAACTTACTAAAATGATTTAAAGCCTCCATTACTCTTGTTACTGGTGCACTATTACTTTTGCAAAATATCATTAGATCATCGGCAAATGTAAGATGTGTAAGTTTCGGTTCTTTACACATGAGATGCATTTTGAAATTCGGCAGCTCACACATTTTCCTTATTACTCTTGATAGGTACTCCATAACAAGGACAAATAATAAGGGGGAGATTGGATCTCCTTACTTGAGACCCCTCTTCCCAGCAAAGTATCCATATCCTATCCCATTTACCTTCAAAAGAAACTAAGTGGATGTGATGCATGTCATAACCCTTTGAGTAAAACTTACTGATAATTCATACCCTTCCAATGCCTCTTCAATAAAGTCCCAACTAACAATGTCATATGCCTTTCTCATATCAATTCCATCATACATCTTGGAGATGTCTTCCTATTGTAGTGCCTTAACAAATCATGGTAAATAAGTACATTGTGAACCAATGACCTTCCTGCAACAAATCTTTCTTGGTTATCAGCTACTAAATAAGTGATTGCCTTCTTTAACCTGGTATAGAGCATCTTTGAGATACATTTGTACAATACATTTCAACAAGAGATGGGTCTATACTAGATAGCATTTTCTGGAACTTTGAATTTTGGAATTAGAGAAACCATGGTAGCATTCACTTGATTCAACAGTTTTCCATTGCTAAAAAACTCTAACACTGCTTCAGTTATGTCTTTGTCAATTATTCCCCATGAAGCTTTATAAAACCATTTCCATATCCATCCGAACTAGGACTTTTGTTACTATCTATTCCCCATATATATTCTTTAACATCTCTCTTTGTGAAAGGCTCCACTAACTCAATTTGTTGCTCTATACTTAGTGTTGGTCCATTCTTTAGCAACCTTGTATGAGCTTATGTTCTTGTTGTTTCCTTCATGCCCAGTAGTTCTTCATAGTACTCCAACCATTATTCCAGCTGTAGCATTAGGATCTGTCTGCACCCTATTATTCTTATCTTGCAACTGAGTGATAGCTTATTGCATCTTCCTATGTTTTATAACTAAGAAAAAGTATGTTGTATTGTCATCACCGAGTCTGATCCATGTTGCCTTGCTTCTTTGTTGCAGGAATAACTCAGCCAGATAAGATGATTGTCTGTACTTCTGATACTTCATTTTTTCATCTGTTTGAAGCACTTGATCCAAAGAGTTGGCTTGCACTTTGAGCCAGAACTAGAGCTTCCATATCTTCACTTGCCTCTGTTACTATGTTTCTGAAATGTTGTCCATTTATTTCTTTCAACTTCCTTTTTAGTATCTTAAGCTTCTTTACCACTTGTAACATTTTACATCCATTCACTTCGACTTGCCACACCTCTTTCACTTTCTCAACAAATTGAGGATGTTTCGACCTGACATTACAAAATTGAAATGGTTTCTTAACTCTAGGAGGAGTGGTCGCTTATGCTTTCAGGAAAAAATTTGGTTGTATATACAGGCATGTTAATGAGCCACTCATTATTCACAAAAGCCTAGTCTATTTTTGAAACTACCCTTTGATCTCCTTATTTGTCATTCCATGAATATCGACTTCCATGAGTTGGCATTTCCAGCAATCTACATGATTCCACACAATTGTGAAAATCCAGTTTCTCAGACAGTTGTAGGATTCCCTCCAATTCTGTCTTCCTGATTCAACACCGAGTTAAAATCACCTAGAACCAACCAAGGGATATTACACCATATACTTTGATTCTCCAAATAACTCCATAATTCCCTCCTCTCTACCCTTTGGTTAAAAGCATATACAAATGTTCAGCATAAATGTCACATGCATAGGAATGTATCTCACTTTAAAAGTGATTACTTGCGCTGAACTGGTAACAAGGAGTTACATGGTAATAATCTTGCTTCCAAGTAATTCAAATTCTACCATTATAATGGAATTCTAGGTTTGTAACATGCTGTCAACCTCCAAATAATTTGTTTGCTAGAGCCTCAATATTATTTACTTTGACCTTTGTTTTTAGTAAACCAACGAGACCTACTTATTGTTTATTGCAGAGGAGTTTGACTTCCTTCTGCTTATTAGGGCCATTGAGACTCCTGACATTCCAACTTAAGAGGCTAACCATTTCCTGAGAGAGGAATACACTGGCCTCCCTCATTTTCCAACTGAGCTTGATTGAGCCTGATTATTGGTCCTTTACTTGTCAAGAGCTTGGAAAGAACTTTGATTGATGACTTGTGGATTTTGTTTGAACTGCTGCTTTCTGACATTCAGTGGAGTAATCCACCTTGTAGTCTGATCAACTGCTCTCCCACTCTGCATATTGTGATTCCTCACTATGTTGGAAGATGATTCAGTAGGTGCCATTCCTCTCTTAGTCATGGTTGCTGCTTTACCATAGTGTAACTTCACCTGATTCTCTACTTCTTTAGAGTCAACCTTTCGCTTCTCCTTCTGTTCTTCTGGTTTCTCCTTTCTCACCTGTTCACCTTGTTTTGGTGATCCAGATTTTGTAACCTTCTTCTTGCTGCATTCTTCTTCAGAGTGTCCATACCTATGGCAGAAATTGCATAATGTAGGTTTCTAGTCATATTCGACCTTTTGTTCTGATAGTACCCCTTTTTCATTCATGAACATTACCATATCAGGAGGCTTTGCATCCATTTATACCTCTATGAATAACTTAACTTCCTATTTTTCTTAGGCCCTTAGGAATAAACATTTGAATTCGAGGACGGGTAGTTTGATCCATATAGGCAACTAGCAGCAATTCTTCTCTAGTAAATTCCATATCCAGATTCCATGCTTTAACTATAAATGGTTTGTTATCTAAATGATAAATTCCCCCTTGTATCACATCATTTTTTCCCTCCTCTGAATCAAATCGAACTAATATAATTTCATTCTTCAACATAAAAATTTTGTTGATACCAATATTTGCCCGCAGCCTCTGTATGTATCCGTTTAGCACAGCAAAAAGGGGGCGTTCCCCAAGGACATAGCAAACTACTGCAGACTTCCAATATTCTAGCTCTGAACTTGTATCTTCAACATCAATTGCACAAATAGAAGACTTACCATGAGTTTCAGGGGCGATATATTCCAGTTCGAAGCCGGCGTTCGAGAATTTCCCAATATCGAAGTCATCCCAAATTGATTTCTTCTGCAGCCACTACTTCCTCATCCCAAGACTATTTTCGACTGTTCGTCAGCAATTGAACTATTTCAGCCCATTGCTCTTGCACTTTTACATGTGAAACCGACTTTTCTTCCCTTAATTATACCTCATGTTGTACATTTTCCTTTCCCATCAGCGACTGAGTTAGTACTACATCAATTTTGCTTTGATTTCCTTTCCTTCCTTTATTTGTAGTTTCCAACGATCATGACGCTTGCGCCATTAGATCTTTCTGCGATGGAATTCGTGCCCTCTTTCCCATGGATGTGCATATTGAGTTAACATGCGCTGAGAGAAAAAATGCATCGCAGAAAATTCTCCATTCAAAATGACACATTTCTATATTGGAGATAATTTGAGTTTAAACTGTTATTACATTCTTAATGACAAGATTTTATGATCATAAAAATTAAATGCCTACATCATATTTATATTATCACTTTGTATTCAAAACCAATAAACGTTAGTTTAAGGAAAAACAAAACAGAAAAAATTTCGAGCCCACAATTATCTTGTGTTTCTTTAAAGAATTTAATCCCCTCACAATGCCCAAGGTTGCGGATTAATTCCTCCCAGGATAGAATGGAATAACTATTCTATGATAATGGCACTTCAAATCACAGAATTTTGCGAACTCAAATGGCGAAGCAAATCACACAAAATGCTTACGTTTTGCTTTTGAAAAGCCAATGCAGTATGCAAAAAATTGAGGGGAGAGTTCAGATTTTTTAGTGGTGGAAAATGAGGCTAAGCCTCTCTATTTATAGACAATGAAAGGTTGAGATGAAGAGGTGCAATCTAAGAGGTGCTTCTTCCATTTCCCATTCACACCCCAATGAAACGGTGAGAGGTGCAATTCAAGAGTTACCTCTTCCATTTCTCATTCACACCCTAATGAAACGGTGAGATGAAGAGGTGCAATCCAAGAGGTGCCTCTTTCATTTCTCATTCACACCCCTTAATAAAACTGTAACAATCTCTCACATGAATGGGAAATGAACATATGTGGAAAAACATGCATGAACATACTGTGTGATTCGCAATTAAAGATTAACCGCATCTGGATAAGTAGGTTTCCCTTTGAGCTTTTTGTGTGAGCTTATGTCAGTTATACTCGGTTAATCGACAGAATTGATATCTTTGAACCGGCGAACTTTGGTGTATACCTAGGCAACCATAAGTCACACAATCAACCCTTAACCGTCTTTGGTTCTCATTTTTTTGTTCGTTTCAGCCATGAACACCACCTGGTTCATAAGTGCAAAGAGAACTGGCCTTATAGAATTCTCCTTGAAGCGCTTACACTTCACAATTACGTAGGTGATTCTGTCACGACCCAAACCGATGGGTCGCGACGGGGACCCGGTACCTTACTCAACTGAGTACCAATATAATGTATTTTGTCGTATCATGCTATCATAGGTAAATGAGATGGAGAGGCTGTCATAGGATAACTAGAATAAAACATGTAATACCAACTTATACATAAAATATACGGGCCTATAAGCCCAAAATAATCACTCGTACACTGAACATATGCCGACAAGGCTATACAAACTTTCACGTACATGACATATGTCTACAAGCCTCTAAGAGTACATAAACATCATAAGGCCGGTACAGGGCCCCGACATACCAATCAATACATGTCTGAGTCATACTAACCAAACCAGCAACTCCGGAGCAAATGGAGCGCACCAGCATCTTCTGCTGAGCTGATAGCCTACTTGGAGGACTCTCGACCTGTCTATCGAACCTGCGGGCATGAAACACAGCGTCCTCAGGAAAAGGGACGTCAATGAAATAATGTACCGAATATGTAAGGCACATAAATAAGTACATAACAGACGTGGAAAAATTTAGAGTAAATGACTCAAACTGTAAGTCTGGATAACTCTGTAAATCATGAAATAATTATAGTGTCATGCATATGCATATGAATGTCATTTCGTGCATAGGTACATGTTTCATAACATCATCAGGCCTCTGAGGGCATCCTATCATATCATCTCGGCCACTGTGGGCAAAATCATCAACGTATACCAGCTTATCAAGTGATGGTGCGTATATAACGCCATAACCTTTCTCATATCCCATATACATATACATATATATATATATATATATATATATATATATATATAACTCCATCTGGTCAGGGGTCAATGTGCATGTATAAATGCATGAAATGCATATGAAATATGTTAATAAAATCACTCGGTACGTCATAAGACCATTATGCCTCTGATTAATATCATGAAATAAACTTTTATACTTACATATTTTTGATAAAATAATATAACACATGGAAAATCAAGTAAGCATCTCTAGTATTTCTATAAATAGAGTCATTTATGGAAGTTGTGCATTTGCACATTTCGTTCGTGTCGTATAGATCATGCCAAAGAGAAAAAAGGGATAGCGTTAACATATCTGAAGTAGGGAAAAATTCGTATGATATTCTTGGAAAATATTTCACCGTACTCCTTTAGAACCGCAAAATTTTACGTTGCTACGGTTCTAACAATTCTCGTTGGAATTGTTTGGCTGCAAGAAGTTTGGTTGAAATCTTGTAAGAATTACTCGAAAGAATCACGTTGTTAAGGTAATATTTTAGAATCTGTTTGTAGAGTTTTGGTAAGGAATTTTGTAGGAATCTGACGTAGTATTTTGAGAATGAAAATGTTGTTTTTGTTATTCAAAATCCAAGAATGAAATGTGTCTTGAACTCAATGTATTAAGTTTCCACCTAATCCCAAAGGACCAAGAGTCATTGGTTTGGTTAGGGTCTTGCTGTCACGCGGGGGTGTGAAGTTTTAATCTTTATCCAATTATTAGATAATTAGGTAATGTCTCGTTACCCGATAATTAATCAATNTTCGTGCATAGGTACATGTTTCATAACATCATCAGGCCTCTGAGGGCATCCTATCATATCATCTCGGCCACTGTGGGCAAATCATCAAAGTATACCAGCTAATCAGGTGGTGGTGCGTATATAACGTCGTAACTTTTTCCCATATCCCATATAAATATAATATACATATATACGCGTATATAAAGCCATATGGTCATGGGTCAATTTACATGTATAAATGCATGAAATGCATAATAAATACGTTAATAAGATTTTCTCAGAATTCCATAAAAATCAATATGCCTTTGTGATAAACTTTATCAAATACGTATTTTTCTGAGACCCATGAACAGAAGATATAATAATAATTCATATGGGGAATCAAAAATATAGACACCTCTAGTATTTCTATGAATAGTCATTTATGTAAGTTGCGTATTTTTCTCGTTTTATTTGTATCGTATGGACCATGCCAAAAAAAATAAGGGATAGCCTTAACATACCTGAAATAGAAAAAAATCCATATGACGTTCTTGAANCTGCAAGAAGTTTGGTTGAAATCTTGTAAGAATTACTCGAAAGAATCACGTTGTTAAGGTAATATTTTAGAATCTGTTTGTAGAGTTTTGGTAAGGAATTTTGTAGGAATCTGACGTAGTATTTTGAGAATGAAAATGTTGTTTTTGTTATTCAAAATCCAAGAATGAAATGTGTCTTGAACTCAATGTATTAAGTTTCCACCTAATCCCAAAGGACCAAGAGTCATTGGTTTGGTTAGGGTCTTGCTGTCACGCGGGGGTGTGAAGTTTTAATCTTTATCCAATTATTAGATAATTAGGTAATGTCTCGTTACCCGATAATTAATCAATTACCGCATAATTAAGAACTATCTCAAATTACTTAAAGTTTTACTTATTTTTAATACACTTTTATACATCATAATACCATGGTCATATGGTACCTTGTATGATACTAGTCCATAAATACCATGTATTTTAGCTCGGGCCGTATTTTATCCCAAAATGTCGAACCTCGGCGAAATTCATTTCCTTTGATTTTCTTACCCTTTCTCCTTCACGAACTTACTCATCATGTGTTTAAAATAGCATAATTCTTATAATCTCAAAATAATCTCATTCCCGAACTTATGTTGATTAACTTATGACAGAACTTTAACGTATGAAAATGTGGGATATAATATCTCATTTTCGAGCTTTCATCAATTTACTTATGACGTATTTTTACGTTCGAAAATATGAGGTGTAATAGATTCCTAGGCGTGTTAGCCTGTAGATACACTATTTGATATATCCCGTATCAAATTTAGAAACCATTAAAAAGCCTTAACGCTTTATCCTTGGTACTGAACATTGTCTCATCACGAGAATGGACCAAAAAGAAATTTTATTTTACAATGTTGAATCATCATTAATGACTTTATACTAAGTAGAGTTACCGCCACAGTGACTTGTCCTCGGCCATAGTCCTATTCCCTTTGATGACTTCTCAACTGCCTCTCTAGGTAGGCCTTTTGTAAGCGGATCCGATACATTATCTTTTGACTTTACATAGTCAATTGTGATAATTCCACTAGAGAGTAGTTGTCTAACGGTATTATTCCTTCGTCGAATGTGACGATTTTCCGTTATACATAATGCTCCCAACGCTTCTTATTGCTACTTGACTGTCGCAATGTATGCATACAGGTGCCACAAGTTTGGGCCAAAATGGAATGTCTTCTAAGAAATTCTGGAGCCATTCAACTTCTTCACCGGCCTTGTCTTAAGCTATAAACTCAGACTCCATTGTAGAGCGGGCGATGCATGTCTGTTTGGACGACTTCCAAGACACTGCTCCTCCACAAATGGTAAAAATGTATCCACTTGTGGTTTTTGATTCAGTTGATCCTGTGATCCAGTTTGCATCACTATATCCCTCAACAACTGCGGGATAGTTATTGTACTACAATGCATAGTCTTGGGTATATTTCAATTACCCCAAAACTCGTTTCATTGCTTGTCAATGAGCTTGGTTGGGATTACTTTTGTATCGACTAAGCTTATTTATCTCACAAAGTATGTCAGGTCGTGTACAATTTATAATGTACATCAAACTTCCCAACACTCAAGCATATTCTAATTGAGACTTGCTTTGACCTTTATTCTTTACAAGAGTAAGGTTTAAATCAATTGACGTTTTTGCTTCTTTAAAGTCCAAATATTTGAACTTTTCAAGTATCATTTTAATATAATGAGATTGAGACAAAGCTAGACCTTGAGTAGTTTGAAGGATATTAATTCCCAAAATTAAATCAAAACTCCTAAGTCTTTCATATCAAACTTACTAGTAAGCATGCACTTAGTAGAATTTATGTTAGCAATGTCGTTACTCGTTATTAACATATCATCCACATATAAATAAATAATGACTATTTAATTTGGCGTATTCTTAATGTAAACACATTTGTCACACTTATTGATTTTGAAATCATTTGACAACATTGTTTGGTAATATTTCGCATGTCATTATTTTGGTGCTTGTTTTAGTCCCTAAAGTGACTTAACAAGTCGTCATACCTTCTTTTCTTTTCCGGAAACTACAAACCCTTCAGGTTGTTCCATATAGATTTCTTCCTCTAAATCTCCATTTAAGAAGGCTGTCTTTACATCCATCTGATGGATTTGAAGACCAAACACGACGGCTAATACTATTAACACCCGGATAGATGTAATCCTTGTTACTGACGAGTATGTCAAAGTAATCAAGACCTTCTCATTTTCTAAACCCTTTAACAACTAATCTTGCCTTATATTTGTCAATAGTACCATCATCTTTCATTTTCCTTTTGAAAATCCATTTTGAACCCAAAGATTTATTCCCGGAGGAAGGTCAACCAATTCCTAAGTATGATTACTTAATATGGATTCTATCTCACTATTGACTGCCTCTTCCCAATATTGTATTTCTGAGGAAGACATTACTTCTTTGAACATTTGAGGCTCATTTTTCAACAAAAATGTCAGAAAGTCTGGTCCAAAGGAAGTAGTTGTCCTTTGATGTTTACTACATCTTGGATTTTTCTCATTAAACGTACTTTCCATTTCTTCTTCTCGATATCACTTAGATTTTCACTAGATGACTCACATTCATTTTGATATGGATAAATATTCTCAAAGAATTCAGCATTATCGGATTCGATTACCGTATTAATATGAATGTCAGGATTTTCTAATTTATGAACCAGAAAATGATATGCTTTTCTATTTATTGCATATCCTATGAAAACACAATCAACCATTTTCGGTCCAATCTTCACCATTTTGGGTTTAGGAATTTGCACTTTAGTCAAACACCTCCACACTTTAAAATATTTTAAGTTAGATTTTCTACCTTTCCATTTTTCATATGGAATAAATAGTGTTTTGTTACGGGGAACTCAGTTGAGTATTTAATTCGCTGTAAGAATAGCTTCTCCCCACAAGTTTTGGGGTGTATTCGAACTTATCAATATGGCATTCATCATCTCCTTTAACATTCTATTCTTTCTTTCTGCAATTCCATTAGATTGCGGTGAGTAAGGGGCAGTTGTTTGGTGAATAATACCATATTCCAAACATAATTCTGCAAAAGGATATTCATATTCACAACCCCTATCACTTCTTATCATTTTGATATTTTAGTTGCGTTTCAACTTCATTTTTGTATTACTTGAATGCCTCAATTGCTTCATCTTTACTATTAAGTAAGTAAATATAACAATATCTAGTACTGTCGTCAATAAAAGTTATGAAATACTTTTTCCTACCGCGAGATGGTATTGACTTCATGTCACAAATATCTGTGTGAATTAAGTCTAAAGGATTTAAATTTCTTTCAAATGACTTATAAGGATGTTTAACATACTTTGATTCTACACATATTTGACATTTTGAGTTATTGCATTTAAACTTAGGCAATACTTCCAAATTAATCATTTTTTCGCAAAGTTTTGAAGTTGACGTGGCCTAAGCGTTCATGCCATAAATTATTTGACTCAAGCAAGTAAGAAGAAGTTGAAATTTTATTCATATCAATGTCAATTACATTGAGTTTGAAAAGGCCCTCCGTAAGATAGCTTTTTTCTACATACATTTCATCCTTACTAACTACAACCTTGTCGCAACCAAAAACACACTTAAAGCCATTTTTGACTAGAAGTGATGTCGAGACTAAATTCTTCCGCATTTCAGGAACATAAAGGACATCATTTAGAGTCACAATCTTGCCAAAAGTTATCTTCAAAGCTATCTTGCTCGTTCCTTCAATTTTTGCAGTAGCGAAATTTGCCATAAAACTGTCTCGTTGGGTCCAACGGGAGCATAAAAAGTAAGCAAATCCTTGTTAGCACAAACATGACGAGTTGCCCCCGAATCAATCCACCATTCTCTAGGATTTCTGACTAGGTTGCACTCCGAAAGCATGGCACATAAATCGTCTATTTCATCATTCTTCTCAATCATGTTTGCTTGACTTTTCTTCTTGTCCTTCGTTGGTACACGACATTCAGCAGCCTTGTGTATAACCTTTCTATAGTTGTGGAAATTACCTTTAAACTTATTTTTTCTTGGGTAATTCTTTGGTCCAGACGATTTCTTTCTCTTTTTGCTCGTTAAAGCTTCCACTACAAGAATGAAGGCCTTTCACAACAATATTTTTTGTTGCCATATATTCAATGTTGTTGCCAAAAATATTTGGCAACGACAAAGAAGTCGTTGCACTCCGTTGCAGTAAACACCGATGGGAAAAGTATATGCAACAACAGAAAATATTGTTGCCAAAAGGTAACTTAGCGCAATGATATATATCGTTGCCATAAGTTATTTTTTGTTGGTAAAAGGTCAATGAAGTCGTTGATTATGAAGACATTTAGCAATAAAAATTATTGTTGTTACAACATTAGCTTTTTCGCCAACAATATCAGTTGTTGCTAAAAAAAATTGACGGTAAGTTAATAATCTGTTATCAAGACTTTTAGCAACAACTATTATTGTGGCAATAATACTTTTTTCCAACATATTGTCTAGTACTACTTTGGCAACAATTTTTGTGTTGTTACTAAATAGACAATTCATATATTCTTTAAATTTTCACAAATACATGAATAATAAATTATATTTTTATATATATAAATAAAGCGTCTATACATAATATTGATGCAGTAGATATACTAACTTTCAAAAACTAAATAGTCCTAAAAAGTATATCTTTGCTTACAAAACGAACAAAAGCATCATATATCCAAGGTCCTTAAATTCTATTCTAATAGTAACCCAAAAAATAAATCTTCTTCCAACATCATATGCACTATCTGAACCGGATGTCAGGAATGTTGGTTTACGCATGCTCATCCTAAAAAGAAAATAAATATAATTAGATTTTGATAAAAAGAAGCAATAACGTACAAAAGTGCAAAATGAAAACAGTGGAAGCTTATTTAAGTGCAACAACAACAACAATATACTCGGTATAAAGATGGCACAAATATAGACTATAATTCTACAGCTTTATCTATGTTCACCTCGATGCTATAGAAAGACTTCAGAAGAGTAAATCACTGCATAAATCAAAAAATAAGTTCTTGTTTCCTAACACATTAATTCAATTTATGAAAAAGACTAGCTGAACCAAAAGCAACAACTTCTATTGTGTATAGGCATTCAACTAAAAGCTACAAGTGGAGCAATGAAGCAATCGTAAAGATTCGGATATGCTTGTTCGCCACTCATATCTTCCTAAAGAAGGGAAGATTAACATTACTTCCCAATTGAAGAGTTGGTGAAGTTGGTTAAAATCAACCATAATTCTAACAGTTTTATAAATAGCAAAATTAGGAATGATTGCATTTTACATTATCTTTAGGGAAGAGAGCCATCAATTATGGTTGGAGGTAGAGAATAAATAAATACAATTCCAATAATATTTAGGAATTTTCTCCTAAGGCTTGAATTTCAAATTATGAAACAATTCCTTCACCAATCACCATAAACTACATATCGTTCCCAAAGAGGGTAGCGTGTACACAGATCTTACCCTTATCATGTGAAGATAGAGAGGTTATTTTCAATAGACCCTCGGCTCAGGACAACATATGCACCACATTAATGAAAAGAAAGACAAGAAGGGACAACACCGAAAAGCCATGTAAAAGCAACTCCAAAAATACCAAGATACTATGATGACCAAAATGACTCTGTAACAAAAACCATCAACCTGAAAAGGGCTTGTGGAAATACAACATCAACCTCAAAAGCACTCACAAAAACATGGTTGGGAATATCAGATAAAACTTTACTTACCATGGAATCACCCAGTGAAAATTATTTTCTTTGATCTTTTGCCTAATAAGAAAAGAGATACTATCTGCATTGTCCATTAACCTCATTTTCAAGACTCATTTCAGTATTCAACTATGACCAGAATGGTTGAATCACTCAAATCTTAAAGCAAAGGTCAAATCTTTTGAGTAGTAAATATATCCAAGTGAAGATTTTTAGGTGTTCTCATGCAGTATGCGACTGTTGTAGTTACCAAAATTATAGTCAAATTAGTTGACACATAACATTACTCAATCCCATTGACGTTTTCCATTTAAAAACTAATCTGCTACCCAATTCTTGATAGCTATTGCTAATATAATATATTGATACAGATACGTGATCCATCAAGCATTGATGAAAATCACACATAATAGTAGCAAGAAGTAAGGATCACTTTACAGATAAACCAACTGTGAACTTAAGAGTGATCAATAAGATTACTTCCATGGATGTTACTAAAGTAGAAGCATCAGACAACAATGGCCTACAATGAAGGAGTTGAGGCACAATTCTTGATGTATCACGGGTTTCAGAAGAGCAGCACTATTCGGCAAAACTAAAGAAAGCACTAAACATGAACAAAATGTGAGCCTTCACTTTGAGCAATTTCTTATGTCGCGGAAGAAAGTAGGGGTGGGCATAAAATCTGAAAAACTGAAAAACTGAATTTCGGACCGAACCGAACCGAATTAATTTGGTATTTCGATACAAAATTACGGTATTTCGGTAGTTGGGTACGGTATATGGTATTGAGTTTTTGATATTTCGGTATACCAAAATACCAAAATAGTTTAGTCCAAACCAACTTTATTTTTATTTTTTAGCCCAATAACCTTAAGCCCACACCCCAAAAATCCAAAACCCCTAATTCCCTAATCCCTTAACCTTAGGCTTAGTCACTTAGAAGTAGACAAGAATACTTTGCAGCACCAAACTATGTGAACTTAGTGTTGAATGTGATAGCCAACGTGCAACAGCAGAACCCCATGCTTTTGGTTGACATCGCAAATTCTTGCGTGGGAATTGCTCGTGAACTTTGCAATTAACTACTAGATTACAAAGAAACAAGTTGTTATCAAGTGACTTGTCGTTATAGCTTTGGTTTACTTTATTCAAGTCTGCTTTAATCTAATTTTGAAAACTATCTTGCACCCACAGAATGTACAACTGAAACAACAATAGGAATGTGAAAAATAACAATAGACAAAGGTGGTTAATCTTCAGAGATGTACGGAGAAGGAAGTCAAAATCGAAACCGACCGAATCGTACCGAACCAAACAAGAAAATACCAAACCGTACCGAACTACTTTGGTACAGTACTTAGTGTGCACAATTAATATACTGAATACTGAAATACCGAGCCGTAATTCATAAATACCGTACCGAAATACCGAAGAAAGCATAAATACTTATTCAAGGGGATCAATAGACTGGCGATAACAAAGAGTTGAAGTTGATGCTCCAACCTCAAAATATAAATGTTAGATTATAAGTACTTCCACTTTGAAATAGGTTTACACGCAATCTTTATGAGATTTAGAGAAAAAGTAGACAATAGCTCACATTCTAAATTATCAATCCCAAATATTCTCACTCTCACACCATTATTTCCCCAAAAAAGAACGTCCAATAGCATGACCATGAAAAAAATATAGAAATTACATATAAAACACTAACTATAACAACCAAGAAAAGATTAATGGCATCTCATATTACAAAACGATTCAAGAAAATCCCAGTAGACCATCATTGACTAGAGATTAAGTTATCACAAATTCAGAAAAAGAATATGATTAAACTAAATCAAAAGCAGAAAGCAACAGACATTGAGTAGAAACGAAATCGAAAGCGAGAACTCACCAGATTTTGGGAGCGGAAGAGATGGAAAAATCGAACACACAGATGCGAGAACTTAGTTTAGATAATGAAAAAAGAAAACCTAGATGCAGTGGAAATTAAAATTGAGCGCTAAAATTTTGGGGAAAAGTAATAATGGCGCGTTTGTTTTGGCGGAAACTAAAAGAGATTTACTAAATTTTAGGCCACAACTCAAAGGAGTTGTTGAAAATATTTTGTGTAATAGCAACAACTAATATTTTTTGTTGCCAATTATTTTTATATTTTATATTTATTATATTACTCCTAAAACAAAGTAACGAGAATCTAAAATATTTGGTAACAAAAAAAACGTTGTGGTTAAAAACAATCTAATTACGTTGTTGCCATTTATTAAATTTAGCCAACAACCATAGTATTGTTGTTAAAAAGTCATTGCTAACTTATATATATTTAAAATTTATTATATTATTTTTTAAATATGGCAACGATATTAAAACTTTTGCTAACAAAAATATTTTTATGGGTAAAAATTCTATGATATAGCAACAACTAAATAAAGTTGTTGCCATTTATTTTATTTTGCAACAATATTATTGTTGTTGCAAAAAAATTGTTGCTAATTATATACTTTCTTGTAGTGTTCCTCAACAATATTTGCACCCATGATTGTTGAATTTCCACGAGACTTCTTCTCAGCAGCCTTGTTGTCCTCTTCAATCCGTAGACGAACAATAAGTTCTTCAAGCGTCATCTCCTTGCACTTATGTTTCAAGCAATTCTTAAAGTCCTTCAACAACGGAGGCAACTTTTCAATAAATGCCGCAACTTGAAACGCTTCATTTATGACCATACCTTCAATCATAAATTTATAATTAGTAAAATAATCAATATCTTGGAATAAAAATATGGACTCAGTTTATACCTTCAGCAAGGAGGTCATGAACAATAACTTGCAATTTTTGGACTTGCGTTATGACAGATTTACTGTCAACCATTTTGAAATTCAGGAATTTGGCGGCCACAAACTTCTTTAGTCCAGCATCTTCAGTCTTGCACTTCTTTTTAAGAGCATTACACAATTCTCTTGATGTTACATGATGCTATAAACATTATACAAACCGTCTTCCAAGCAATTTAAAATATAATTTTTGCATAAGAAATCAGAATGCTTTCATGCCTCAGTAAATCAATAAACGTTAGTTTAAAAAAAAAGAAAAAAGAAAAAATTCCGCGCCCCAAAAATAAAGAAGAAAATTACCTCTTGTCTAGCAAAAAATGAACAGTTTAAAGATATCGTAATTATCGACAGGCATATTGCTGATCCGTTTTCATAATATGGGAAGCATTTTCAGACATTTTTGGAACACGAGTAGATTTGATTAATGATGTTGTTTTTGTCAAGACGTGGATCTCTAACATCAGATTTAGACAGTAAACACTTTAGCTAGAAAACAATTAATTAAAGGATCAGTACACATGACAAGAAAAAGTTAGCTAGCTGTATATATCAACAAAATCATCCTTAAAATAAACGAAGCTTTCTCTTTCCAGCCTAAACTTTGGGATTATTTGTAGAAGTAAATAAATATGAGTTTAAATTATGTCCGATGACAGTATATATATATATATATATATATATATATATATATAGATGTTTTACAGTATTATGTCAAGTTAACCTACCATCACAATAAGTATATAAATATCTAATATTGTAACCTGAAACTGAAGAAATAACACTTTATCACTGATTAAATTGCATTAATAGCGTAAAAGTTTACACAATTGTTAGTAAATATAACTTATATTCATTCAATGTAGGACTCATGAGTATTGGAGAAGGCAAAACATAACAGAAGTTTGATGGAGTGGCATGGCAAGTTAGTCATGTGGGTTTCACATGACTAATTTCATGCACAACCCTACATGCAAGGAACCGAGACACACATGTACAATAATTTTCCCAGCAGAGAGTGTAAACAGGTCGGGTATTTAGGTTTTCCGTCGTCCTTCATTCAAGGAGCAACTAGGTATGGTTTCTTGTGTGCTTGGCTTTAGACTACGTAGGCCAATTCAGATTAATGAATTCAACATCTTTAATTTGTCGCACCTTGTCAAATACGTATTGACCCTACTTTCCATACCTCTACATTCTTTTACTTTTGAGCCAAAATAGGTTCTTTCTTGTGTCATCACGAGTACCAAATTGTTTTTGTCTGATGCGGCTGATAATACTATTGATAATGTAATTTTTTTGAATTGTTAGTACATATAAATCATAAAGATTAACGCCGATGTGTTCATAATTGATGTTCTAAAACGTCAATATCACATAACACGAGTGATTTGTGTGGTGTTCGATTTTCGCGTGCACTAGTTATAGAAGGACCAGGTTTTTCTATGTGTTCCAACCTATAATAAAGAACACAAGAATTTTACGTGGAAAACACCTGGCTCAAAAGGTGAAAAACCACGACCTACTTTCCAGTAGAATTTCCCAAACACTCCACTAAAATCACTGAGCCAAAAACAACATTTACAAAAACTCTTTGTAAACCTAGGATTAACTCTAATCCCTTTGTGGCAAACTAGCCTCTAGCTATTTGCGACAAACTCCAAGTTAACTATAACTTGAACACTCAGTACCTATTACAAATGCTTCTAGATAAAGCGAAAAAGGTACAAATTGAAATCCCTACTACAAGTAAATTAGACTAAAAGACAACAGTTGGAACTGGTTCTTCTAGCTATTCCAAGTAGCTTTAGAGTCGCACACTTAAATCTCCATATGAACTGCTTGCAAATTGCCTTGCTAATTTTGCTCTCAATTCTTGTTTTGCTTCTGCTTTTTGTGCATGCATGTACAATAAGAACAATCAGCAATATAGAGGATTAGTAGACGAGAGATTTACTAGAGTTCTAATGCTACTCTTCATTGGTGAAAGAGTCTAGTTAATCTCAACTCCTCGAATCCTTCCTTATCTTTGATTATGTTCTTACTGAATAAGGAGTCCTTCTCCTTATTATCTTACAATCTTTTCGATCGGGAGATATCTCTTTAATTCGCATATTTCGTTTATCTCCTGCATGTGCACCTCACGTGCCTTTAACTCTGCATGTGATTATGTCGCCAACGATGAACCTGGTTCAACTTTATGTTCCTTTGTCAATCTTCAAAACCATTCAATTTCTTGGGCCAACAATAATATTTATAAAAGATCCTCTCCGATAACTTTGGTCACTTTGGACGAGCATCTTCGTCTCAAATAATTATAATAAATGTCTATTGCTTGATGCATTTGATGAAGTTAGATAGTGAACACAAACATAATTATGCCTTGAATCAATCCAAATTGCAATTGGTATGTGCTATCTACTAACTAATCTCCCGTTTTCCCACATGTATTTGTTTCTGGACTCATAGGTTTAACGCGTTGTGGAACTTATAATTAAACGATTCATATTTCTGTTATTCGATTTTGTTTGTTGTTTGCAGTAATCTGAGGAATGAAACTAATTCTTTTCTAACTAAATTGTCGTCTCCCCTGTGGGTCATCATTCATGCAGCAAAAGGTTGTTATTCTCAATTTCACGAGCCAGGCTTATAATCTACAAGTCTTATCCAAGAGCTCCATGGTTTTAGTCATGGCAACAATCATACGGGTGTTCAAAATCATATAATTACTAAGAGAAGATGAAAGGAAGAACTCAGTGATTCTTTGCTCCTAAGATGCTCCAAACGTACTTTCTTGCCTCCAAAAGTTGAACTACTCGCAACAAAATTGTTGTGAACCTTTTACACGCGCTTAGGATAGTTACCCTGGATGGGGCGCCGCACCACTTGTGGCGGTGCTTAATTTGCAGTGGCGGATTTATGTTGTGAGTTATGGGTGCTCAACACCCGTTACTTTTGATGCCAAACACTATTATTTATAACAAAAAACTGATAATTTATACAAATATATTAACGAAGTGTATATGGTAAAATATGTTATATTAAATGATCAAATAAGGAAGTGACACGTGGAGCTGAAGACAGAAGATAGCTGAAACCGAAGGCAACGATCCCGTCTGTTACTGGAGAGAATGACACTCATAAATAGGGGTATTCATGGTTCGGTTTGAATCGGTTTTTATCTTAAAAGAAACCAAACCAAGTAAGTCGGTTCTTCAAATATTGGAACCAAACCAAACCAAACCAATTAAGTCGATTTTTTATTGATTCGGTTTTTGTCGGTCTTGATAGGTTTTCCGGTTATTTATCATTTTTTTTCTTAAATATGAGACATACACTACCAAACACATATTCCGAAGACTACACTTTCAACGTAACACTATCAAACCAATTATTTTTTGAGAAATTTATCATTTACCAAGATATATTGATGATAATTGAATCAACTAGTGATGAATAATTTAAATACTCAATTAAAAATCGATTATTTTTAACATGAAATAAATTCTTGTACTTAGCAAAAGAAAACTACCAATCAAATTAGAATGTAAAGGCATGGAATTAGATTATTATAATAGTAAGAAAACTAGACTGCAAATATAAACGACTAATATGAAACATAATATTTTAGAAACTTTATGTAAGAATATACATATATATAGGTGTAATAATAGATTTAAATAGCTACTTCTATAGTCGGTTTGGTTCGATTTTTTCGGTTATTTTTTGATTAAAACCAAAACTAAATCAATTTTGATCGGTTTTTAAAATTCAAAACCAAAAGCAAATCAAACCTAAAAAGTATCGGTTTTTTTGGTCGGTTTGGTTCGGTTTTTGGTTCGATTAGGTTTTTTGGATTTTTATGAACACCCCTACTCATAAAGATGAAATAAATGCCTGTCACCCGGTAGAATATAATGAAGAATATTATACAACATTAAGCACACTGCCCTTTACAAGAAATATAACCTTCACTGCCCGCTTACACATTCTTCAATGACCCTTATAATCGACACTAAAGAGGGGCTTGATCCTAGGAACTTGTTCCCTAGGTATAACTATAAATAGTGAGCTCTACTATCATTGTAAGGGATACAGATTTTCTGAAAAATATATGCTACACTATATCCGAAGCTAAATATAATTTTATCTATTTTTTGTATCATTACTGTTGTGCCCGGAAGCCCTGCTCCCAGAACTACTATTTCTGCTATTTCGTCTCCATCTCAAGGCTAAGCATTATATTTTTATCTAATTCATCTATTTTTTCAGGATCAAATTAATTCACTTGTCTAGAAACCGCGTATAGTTTTAACTATACCATTTTGGGAGTAAACAATTTGGCGTCCACTGTGGGGCCTAGATAATTGTGTAATTAAGTTGATACTTGCCTCTTTTAATAACGTGTTTGACTATTTATTCTTAGAAAAAAAACATAAAAAATGGCAGATAATGGTGTTAACAGCACACAACCTTGAGGCCCAAGGAAATCAGCCTCAACACGAGGATTCAATCAGTGTTACACGCAGCGAAGGGAATGAGGTCACACCGGTCCACGGCAGGCGGTACCTGCGACATGTTCGGGAGGCGAATCCTAATGATGCTGAAGAAGAGCACGTCGTTGAAGCGGTAAGGGTCTTGCAGGAGCAACAAGAGGCCATTCTAGGCCATTTCACACGACAGGATAAGGTTATGACAGAGCTAAAGCATGCGTTATCGGGTTCTTCAAATTACGCGAATGAACGAGATCCAGTTCCTCCCCCGTGCTCCCGCAAATCAAAAAATACAGAGGATCGACAACAACCCCCCGAGGGGCGATGTCGGCTTCCATAGGGCCAGAGGGAGCAGATCCAGTCACAACAACGAGAATGATCCCTTAAAAAATGAACTCATACGGTTTTTGAGGGAAGTGAATGCCCGCATTGACCAAATTTCGGGTGGAGCACAAGTGATGAAAGGACCGGACTTAAAGAAGTACACTCAATTTCCATACAAACCAAGCGCGATACCAGAATAGATCCCGAAGTGATTTAAAATTCCCGACGTGCCGAATATGATGGGAATTCAGAACCCCAGGAGCATATCGCCATCGTATGAAGGGGAACGATTTAGCTCCCACGAGATCGAATCCGTTTTGCTGAAAAAATTCAGAGAGACTCTCACAAGGTGAACCTTGACGTGGTATTCACTGTTGCCCAAGCATTCCATAGACTCCTTTGAGATGCTCGCAAATTCTTTCATTGAGGCCCATGACGAGGCCAGAAAGGTGCAGGCTTGGAAGGCCAATATATTTAGGATTGCACAAGGGGAGTACGAGTTGCTGCGGGAATTTGTAACCCGGTTCCAAAAGGAGAGGATGTTGCTCCCAGCCGTCCGGATGAATGGGAGGCTGAAGCATTCACCAAGGTTTTGAATCCTAGAAGTACCGATGCTTACCGAAATTTGAAAGAAAGCTTGCTCGAGTTCCAAGCGATGACTTGGGCAGATGTTCATAACCGGTACGAGTCAAAGATAAGGATTGAGGACAATCAGATCGGCTTCTCGGCGTTGGTTAAAGGTTGTGTGAAGAATAAAGAGAAATCAAGAGACGAATTTGAAACATATAGACGGTCTTCGAGCAGCCTGGTTTTGCCTTATGAACGGGCTGAAATACATGGCAGAGGCTTCCAGTCGACAGACAGGTTCGTTACCGATAGAAGAATTGATTGCCGCCGGAATAACAAGTCATTATAGGACAAGGAAACATCAGGTTCTCGAGATCCTTCCTACCCAGACTTTCAGAATACAACTTCAACGTTAGTGTAGTAGAGTTGGTATCAGCTATGAGGAACATTAAAGAAGCACGATTTTCGAAGCCGATGAGATTCGATCCTAGTCAGAGGGACCCTAATTTGTGGTGTGAATACAACCGGACGAATAGTCATCGGAGTGTGGATTGTGGCCATCTCAAGGAATTCTTAAGTGACCTAGCCAAAAACAATTACGGTCGCAATCGTGACAACATAAAGCCCTCAAAAGTAGGAGAATATCCCCTATGCCTGATGATCAACATGATTTTTAGGGGAAACGAGATTAACGGTGTTACCTTATCGGCAGCAAAAAAGATGAAAGTATCAGTGACCCACAGTAAGAGACTTCGAAAAGTCACTGAAGACGACACCACTTTCACATAGGAAGATGCCAATGGATTGTTGCTACCACATAACAACGCATTGGTCATTTTCTTAAATGTATTAGATTTTAAAATCAAACGTGTTCTAGTGTATCCAGGGAGTTTGGCCAATATTATATAATGGAGGGTATTGGAGCAAGCCAAACTTACCGGAAGCATCATTTCGGCCACAAGACTCCTCATCAGGTTCAACCTACCAAGCGTGTCAACCCGAGGAGAGATCCTGCTGCCCACAAATGCCGAGTGGGTGACGAAAAAAACCCTTTTCGAGGTGGTGGATGTTCATATGGGCTACAACATTATCCTGGGAAGACCATCGGTGCATGAGATGAAGGTTGTACCATCAACGTATCACCAGTTGCTGAAATTCCCAGCACCCGAGGGGATTAAATAGATAAAAGGCGATATAACAACGACAAGGGAGAAGAATGCGATTTTGGTCTCCAGTAGCAAAGGGAGGGAGCATACGTCATAGCACTTACAGGAATCAATACCTGCTCCCGAGTCCAACGAAGTCAACCGGGGGGAAGAGGCATCAGAATCTTATCAGGTGCCAAGATATTTCTAGGTACCAGAAGAGACGGACGCAACAAACTTCACAGCGGAAGAGCTTGAGCAAGTAGTATTGTTCGAAAAGTTCTTGGAGAGGAAATTCCACATAGGGTTAGGACTGCACCCCGAGCTCAGGTATGGGTTTATTGAATTTCTTAAATTTAACGTTAATTTTTTTGCATGGTCGCATGTGGATATGGCAGGTATCCCTATGGAAGTGGTCGTACACAAGCTAAGTCTGGATCCCAACATTCCTTCGGTAAGACAGAAAAAATGTCCTATTGCTGAGGCCAGAAATAAATTCGTCAAGGAAGAGGTAACTTGCATACTTGATATCGGTTCCATTCGAGAGATAAAGTATCCGGGCTGGCTAGCTAACGTAGTAGTAGTTCCTAAGAAGAATAAAAAATTACGCATATTCGTAGACAATAAGGATTTGAATAAGGAATGCCCAAAGGACTCATTCCCATTTCCAAACATCGATCAAATGATTGATGCAACGGCCGGGCATGAGTTAATGAGTTTCCTAGATGTTTACTCTGGGTACAACCAAATTAAGATGAACCAGGAGGATCAATAAAAAACTTTGTTCAAAATGAATTTTGGCACATACTGCTATAATGTGATGCCTTTCGGGCTAAAGAACGATGGAGCCACTTGTCAGCGACTCGTAAATAAGATGTTTGAGAAAACATATAGGGAAAACTATGGAAGTTTATATAGATGATATGCTTGTTAAGTCTTTGAACGCAGGTGATCATCTTAAACACTTGCAAGAAACTTTTGACATCCTATGTGTTCGGGGTCAACTCCGGCAAGTTCCTGGAATTTTTGGTGTCACAAAAGGGGATTGAGGTTAACCCCGGTAAAATCAAAGCCATCGAAGACATCCTGGATCAGCTATCAAGCGTAAAAGAGGTTCAAAAGCTCACACATGGAGATTGGTCGCTTTAAGTAGGTTCATTTACCGGTATTCAAAGAGATGCCACCGCTTCTTCGTGCTACTAAAAAAGAAGAACAACTTCGAATGGACCCCGAAATGCCAGCAGGATTTGAGGGATTTGAAAAGGTACTTGTCATGTCCTCTGTTTCTATCGAAGCCGGAGGAAGGTGAAAAATTATTGATCTACCTAGCAATCTCGAAGGTAGCGGTAAGTGTCGTTTTAGTCTGTTAGGAGGAAGGTATGCAATCTCCCATTTATTACATCAGTAGAATTTTAACGGGAGCAAAAACTTGCTACTTGCATTTGGAGAAGCTAGCCTTAGCCATCGTAGCCGCCACTCAAAATCTAAGGCCTTATTTCAAATGTCACCCCATAGCTGTAGTGACCACCTTTCCCCCTGCGAATATCCTTCATTCATCCAAACTTTCGGGTAGGTTTGCCAAATGGGCCGTAGAGATGAGTGAATTTGACATAGAATATAAACCTAGGACTGCGATTTAGTCTCAAGTTTTGGCCGACTTTGTGGAAAATTTTAGTCCGAGATCTTCGAAGCCAAAGAGGAACGCATGCAACAATACGTAGCGAAGGTTTAGGATGTTCTTGCTCAATTGCGAGAGTGGTAAACTATGCATATCCCAAGGGAAGAAAACTCAGAAGTAGATGCATTAGCTAACCTTGGATCATAAACGGAATGAAGGGATCAGACTCCGGTACGGTCGTACAACTTATTCACTCGGTTCTAGATGCAAATAGTTACTACAAGGTAAACACAACTAATCTGGTTTGGAACTGGAGGAATGAGATCATTAATTATCTCGAGCATGAAAAGTTGCCTGAAGACCCTAAGATATCCTGGGTGGTGAACACTAAAGCAGCACGATATAGCTTCAAAGGAGGCCAATTGTACAGGAAATCTTTCCAAGGTCTGATGGCCCGATTCTCTGGAGCCTCCAAAGCCAACTACATTATGCGAGATGTCAATGAAAGGATCTGTAGAAATCATTCGGGCGCAGATTCCTTGGTACTAAAGTTTGTAAGGGAAAAATATTACTAACCCCAAATGAAACAAGACGCCAAATCTTTTGTTCAAAAATGCAATAAGTGTCAACGTTACGTACCATTGGTAGAAGAACCATTGTACTCAGTTTTGTCTCCATGTTCGTTCATGAAATGGGGAATGGATATCGTTGGACTACTATTGCTGGACCCTGTAAGGGAAGGCTTCTTTTTGTTTTAACTGACTATTTTTCTAAGTCGGTTGAAACAAGTCCTTATTAGAATATTGGTGAACGTGAAGGGGTGGATTTCTTGTGGGAGAACATAATTTGCTGATTTGGGATACCAAAAGAGATAGCCTTCGACAACATGCTACAATTTATAGGCACAAAGGTAATGAAGTTCCTTGAAGACTTGAAAATCAAAAGGATCACATCTTCGCTCTATCATCCGAGTGCAAATGGTCAAGCGGAATCAACGAACAAAGTGATTATACAAAATCTCAAAAAGAGATTGGAAGTAGCTAAAGGCAGATGGCCCAAGGAACTGTCTGGAGTACTATGGGCGTAACGAACAAAGGCCAAATCGAGCACAAGAGAGACTCATTTCTCCCTTGTGTACGGAGCAGAAGCCTTGATCCCGGTGGAAGTAGGGGAGCCTACCTTGAGATACTTCCAAGCAAATGAAGAAGCAAATAATGAAACAATGTTGGTCAATTTGGAGCTGCTCGATGAGTGCCTGGACTTGGCACATATAAGGATGGTAGATCAAAAGCAGAGAATAGAAAGATATTACATTCAAAGAGCCAACCTCCGTTATTTCAAAGTGGGAGACTTGGTTATAAGGAAAGTAACTCAAAACACCCCGGAGCTCAATGTAGGAAAGTTAGGTCCAACATGGGAGGCCTCTACCGAGTTTCACTGTCACCAAGAAAGGTTTATACGAGTTGGAAAATCAAGATGGAGAAAAGTTGTCAAGCAATTGGAATATGGCACATCTTAAGAGACACTATTGCTGATGAACATCACATATACTGAAAGTAAGTGCTGCTCTCTTTTTTCCTTCGTCCAGTTTTTGTACCAATTGGGTTTTTCTGGCAAGGTTTTTAATGCGGAAGCAACAAAAAGCATACTGCGAAGAAGGTTCAGCAGCACTAATAAGACCTTTTAATAACAAGGTACACAAGCGAAGACCCTTTCCACAACGATTAGATAATCTTTTGCCTGGTAGCAAAGTTCCCACTGGGAAGTTAAGTTTGCTATCGAACAAGGGTTATCCGACTTCTCACAAGTGCAAGCTACTAGGGGATTGTTAGATAGTCTTTGGCTCGATAGCATAAATTCCTAAGGGGAAGTGAAGTTTGTTACCGAACTGAAGATTTTCTAGCAATTCATTAGTGGAATCCTAGAAGGTATTAAACTTCCGGTGTTCCAATTCACATTCTCCGCATTCGAACACTGGGGGGAGGGGGGAGAATAGTTATATCATCGGGACCGGGGACTGTGCGGCCAACCCCGTAGAAACAAGTTGTACAAGTTAGCCATAAGAAAGAGCAATTTCATTTTAGCATAACGAATGCTTATGTACTTTTGAAAATGAAAGGAATAAATTAAAGTCTTTTTATTTATATCTTGTTTCTTGTCTGAACGATGAATTGATTTTATCATTTGAAGAGAAACATTCGCGCCCCCAAGATAAGTGCGCAGATCCGCCGCCGGTTTGATGTCTTAACAATTATCATTACGAACTTCAACATCTTTGCCTTCTAGTTCCTCTTCAGTTCCATAGAAACTGGTACCAGAAGAACCAGAAGCATCAGGCCTGGCCAGAAGACCTCTTTTAGCAGTTGACTCCAGCTCACGGACTTTAATGATTTAGTAATCAAAGTCAATGACACGCGTTTTAGACTCTTCCAAGGGTTTTCTCCTCATGATGTACATAACATATGTTTTTTCAACAACGAGGGAAGCCGCTCTATGCTTGAGTTCTTATTTAAGTTGGTCAACCTCGGCAGAAAGATTTTCCCATGTGGATCTAACGGACATGAGGCTAACATCGAGATCACAGACAGTAGAGCTGAAAAGTCTATGATGCTCAATGGTCCTCTAATACTTCTCCTCCAATTGGGAATATTTCACCTCGGTAGCAACAAGCTCTTTAGTTTTGGAGTTCATGGACGCCTCCAATTTGTTTAATCTTTCAGTGGAGGCAGCCTCGCGATCGGATGCAGCAAGAACGACACTATGGACTTCAGCCTCTTTGGCCCTAGCCTCTTCATCAGCGGGGATATCTTTTGGATAAGGGTCTCTAGTTCTTGCTTTCTTTGATGCAAATGAGCTTCCAACACAACATCCTTAGTAGATTTGGCTTCTAGTTCTGAGAGGTGAGCAAAAGTTTAGTCCCGCTCGGCCAAAAGTTGATCATGCTCGTAGGTAAGTTCCTCCTTATCTCGAATCAATCTTTGGAGGCCCTCAGAAGCAAGGAAATTGGCATGCAAACACAAAAGGCAAACTCAAAATACTACTAAATCAAATATAGAAGATATAGCAAAGGAATGAAGAATATACCATTGCGGAATTGTGCATAGAATTGTTCAACACGCACTCTTCCGAGAGGGCTTGTATCGTTTCCCAATATTTTTCTGAAGCCAAAGGCTTTAGATGTTAGCAAGTTTCACCGACGGGGGCAGTAGATTGCATCCAATAAAAACTAAGAGAGTAATACTCCTCCTACTTTGCATATCTTCTGAGGGGGCAGCATAATTTTGTCCCAAGTTCCCATTGGGGACTGGGGGATAGGAACATCCTCTTATCAGACATATGCGGCCCGTGGAGATGATTTAACAGTTCCGGGTGGAAGATTCGATGAAGAGGGAGATGAAGTTGATGGCGTTAAAAGATGAGAAGAGGCTGCGGCCAATGCAGTGCTGGGTGTTGTTGCTCGTCAACCGAATACAAAAGGGACGCTGCACTCAACCTCAGAGTACCGGGCGCAGTGACTAGGATCCAGAAATGGGAGTTGGCATTTTCCAACATCTAAAATTCCCCACATAGAGCATCGTTCTCGGTTGATGTAACTAACTTAACAAATTGAGCAGTCTGTGGAGCTGAGGAAGGTCGTCGTCTTCTATGTAGAGAAGCCCCCTCATCGCTGGCTTCCCCATCATTGTCAATCATCACTGTGTCTATGGTCGTCCTGGGTGGGGGGGGGGGCTCTTCACCATAACTTTTGGAAACGACTAGGGAGCGACATTCTTCGCCCTCTTATTCTTTCCTCTGGACACGGAGGAACGTCTCTCTTTTTGGTTTCTTGTTCTCTAGTTGGGGACTCCGGGAAGAAGCACACGCACCAGAAGAAGGCCCGGAGACACCTATCTCTGTAAAAGCCTCCTGCAGCAGCCTCGCCGCATCAGCAGGATTAGCAAAACATCCATATCGAGGTCGACAACTGAGTCCTGAGGTAGATTTGGATTCAACATAAGGGAAGAGTCAAAAAACTTCCTCATATGAAAAGGTAAAAACAAGATGAGTTCGACTTACCATGATTTTGGTCCCTCCACCCGTATTTCAAGGACAACTCTCTCCACTTGCGAGTTTCGAGCATAGTAAAGTCAAATTCTTTTGGACCCATTGGTCAAATCCCTCAACCCTAGTGGAACCCACCGAATCGCTGAAATAGGTAAAAGAAGAAGAGTCAATAATAATGTGGAATGATCTTTAACAGAAGAAGAAACAAATGATGGACTTACGAGTGCGGTTCCATAATTTTGGTAAATTTGGAGCCGAGGTCGGGATGATGTCACTGGTGGCAGCTGAAATGAATCGTTTCATCCACCAACGGTCGTGATCATCATTTATGCTAGATAGAAGTGCATGGTGGCCACGCTTGCTGAAATTTATCATCCCCCCTCCCCCCCCCGAAAGATAGAAAATTTGGAGTATTGTAAATGAAGGAGGTTGATGCTTATAAGTAAAGGTGTAGGCCGCGAAACTCGTGGCCGTAATTACATCGATAACCGGAAAATTTATGCTAAATCATGGGATGACGCATGTTCGGGGCATTAAATGCGAAGAGACGTGCGTCTAATCAACCGCCAGAAACTTTTCAGAGGGGGTCAATAAATTTTCCGCCAAAAAGAATGTTTTTACCAACTTCCCGGTGATACAAAGGTATGCCACCGGAAAGCAGGGGGACTATCTGTATAGGGTAAAATGTGTTATATTAAATGATCGAATGAGGAAGTGACACGTGGAGCTGAAGACAAAATATAGCTAAAACCAAAGGCAACGATCCTGTCTGTTACCAGAGAGAATGATACTCATAAAGATGAAATAAATATCTTCCACCTGGTAGCATTTAATGAAGATATTATACAGCACTAAGTACACAAATCGTTACAAGAAATATGGCATTCACTGCCCGCTTACAAATTTTTCAGTGGCCATCATAATTGACATTAAAGAGGGGCTTTATCATAGAACCTTGTTGCCTAGGTACAACTATAAATAGTGAGCTCTATCGAAAGCTCTGCTCGCAAACATGCGCTACACTCTATCAAAAGCTTAATATTATTTTATCTTCTTGTTTTTTGATATCCTTGTTGTTATGCCTGGAAGCTCTGCTCTCAGAATTACTATTCCAGCTATTTCGTCTCCATCTCAAGGCTAAGTATTATATTTTTATCTAATTCATCTATTATTTCAGCATCAAATTAATTCAATTGTCTAGAAATTACGTATAAATTCAAATGTACTATTTTACGGGTAAACACTAAGCACTCAGTTTTAGTAGTAGTTTTTAAATTAAAAATAGTTGAGTACCCATGATATAAAAATTCTAGATCTACCACTATTAATTTGGACATTCTGTCTCCAACACTTCAGGCACCGTCGGGCGGTAGGCTTGGCCACCAATTTTTTCTATGAAAATTTTCAAGTGTTGAGTGCCAGAGAAATCATAGAGCGGTGGCTTGAGTAGTGGAATTTAAAATCTTCTCATATTCCATTGCAGTGGAATTTGAAATCTTCCATATTTCATCCATTCTTGCTCCAACTCAAAATCTTTTACTACATTTCATTCCCACTTACTTCCTATATATACATATATACTAATATGATTAAGCTCAAAATGTTATATTGCTCCTTACAATCTTCAATGGAGCACTACAACATGAGGCGATTAGCATATAAAAATACATACTTTGAGTTGAACATATTTCACCTCTTAATAAATTAAACCAATATTCTATTTCTTTCGAGTAATATTATACGATTTTAAACATATTTGCAACATGGAAGTTTGATGAAGGAAAATTCTTGCCAACAACTGAGATTTTCAATTGACTCCCTCCCTATTGTTGGTTCTGATTCCTACAAAGAGTATGTTTACCCTTAAAATGGATAACAATTAAATTTTTATGCAGTTTTAAGGATATGTGGATTGATTCAACACAAGTAATCAACAATGTTAGATAAATGAATCAAAGATAAAATAAATAACTAAACCAGTTGTGAAGTTAAGTCCGGGCTTGGATTTAATCTTACAACTAGTTCTTCCTTTGGTCGGACCCTTGATTCAGAGCCAAATACGTGTGAAAGAACTATGATTAATATTAGAAACTCTCAATAAATGGAAAGCAGAGAAACAATTTTTTATTGCTTTGATATGCGTGTTACAATGTGTGTATTGAATCAGAAATTTCCCCTTAATATAGTAGGGGAGTTTTACCCTTATCAAAATTCTAGAGAAGGTAAAAATCTACCTTTTACAAAAATTATGGATACGCTACTGACCTCGGGCGAGATCTGCACCGTGATATCCGGTCGAGTGCGGATAACACGGTCCTCAGTTAGGCGTGAGAAACCGATTTGGGGGGTGTTGTCTTGCTGGGCCCGGTGAATAGCTCCCGTTCGGGCCTTAGTACGAGAAGTTCCCTTCTTCGATTCCGATCCCATGTAGTCACGCCTTTGCTTCGTTTTCCCCATTAGGAAATCGGGGTGCTCATTAGCCCCGGTTTTACCTGCATAAATATTGTCCCCTTGTTTTCCAAAGAGTAGGTTTGCCGAAATGATGGTAAACGATAGAGGAATCTCTACTCCTTCCTTCCCACGTTATAACTAGGATGGCAGATAAGACAACATCCCATCACCTACATTGTTCTGACTTCAAACACGTGTCGTTAATGGGTTGGTTACCTCCGAATGCAAAGTGTCGCTAATCTCCTCCTATAAAATCTTTGTCCCTTCACTTCCTTTACAATCTGATCCTCGCGTTTACCTTCGAACTTCACAAAGGCTTTTGACTTCTTAAATCTTCATATCACGTTTCTTAAATCTTTATACCTTCATCTTTAACCTAAAATCTTCGTACATTTTCTTGGATTTGCAACCCAGGACCTCATATCTCCACTTCTAAGATTCAAATATTTATACACCTTCTTCAAATCTTCATATATTTTCCAGATTTATGATGGCCAGGACTTCTAAATCAGTTCCTCATCAAGCTGCCTCTTCATCTTCCCACCCGGCTACGGATACCGGGGTGGCTGCTCCTGAGACGGTTGTTCCCAAGGTGGCTGCTCCGGAGCCAATTTCCCCCGAATTCGTCATTGAGCCCCTCATCAAAAGATTTATACCCGGGGGTTGCTCAATCACAAAAGACTTCAAGGTCGAGAAGGCTTCATCCTAACAGGTCTGGGGTGAAGGAACTTGGAGATACATATGCTCCATTACTGAAGATTTCCTTCACATAGTCCGAGAGGACTGTAAATGGGAAGGCAAGGATGTGGAAGTCCCTGGGCCCAAGGATGATATTACTACCCACGTGGAGGGGTATTTGACTAATTACACTTACCCCTTTACGCTGGGCCTGATAGACCCGATGATTCTGGCCTTTGGAAAAAGGTACAAAGTATGCCTCGTGCAAATCCACCCGTCTCATTAGATAATCGTGATCCTCCTAGGATATTTTGTGAAAAACATCGAATCTTATCGATTCACCCTTTACCACCTATACCGTCTGTACAGTCCCCGAATCTTCCGAGGGAGACTAATCAATCTCACTCGTTGGGCCAGCACGGCTCCATTTTTTAGCATCGATGAGGATCAAGGTCGAGGCTGGAAGGGGCACTTCGTTCGGGTAAAAATTGAGGATTTGATCCCTCCCAAATTCCTACCATTTCCCGAGAAGTGGAATGCATCTCGTAAGTGTATCCCTTTCTTAAGTGTCAAGTTTAAATTGTTTCCTTTATCACCATCAGTATTCGTGACCGTGCAGCGACTGCTCGGATTCCCAATGCGATCTCCTGGCTCAAGGAGTGGATCGAAGGTATTTGCAAGCAAATGTCATACTTTGAGCGCTCGTGGCGCAAGATTTCGAAGGGTCGATGGGAGTCCCATTCTCATGGTAAAGTTCTTCTTTGAATGGCGATTACTATGCTCTAAACTTATATAATATTAATCTCTCCTCTTTCTCTTGCAGGTTTGCCTATGACCGTCGAACTTAGGCTGTTGGAAGGGGACGAGGATATGTCCTTGTCCATTGGTCCCTCCATTATGGGGCAACCCCAGGTTGCTACGGAGGAGAAGATGAGAAAAAGGAAATCCTCAGGCTTAGAGGGGCCTGAGGTGAAGACAAAAAAGAGATCGGACACTCGGGCCCGCAAGACCAAGAAGAATACTGTGTCCCGGGTACCAGACCCTGATTCACTTTGCCGGCTTAGGGATGAGTCTAAAGAAGATGATATTTTTGTCGCCTATGGATCAATACTTGTCGTAGAATTGGTGACGAGCGGGGAGAAGGGCCACGAGGTTGAACCCCTTCCGGTCCTAGAGGCCGAAGTGGAGATGGAGGTTGTAGCCTCCCAAGAAACTGCTTGTACCTTGGAGAAGGAAACCAGTGAGATTGAAATCATTAATACGCCCCCCTACACCGAGTCCATGCTTGAAGAGGCCCAAGCGGGAAAAGAAAAAATCAAGTGAAGGAGCACAAGGTGCAGAGGACCCCCTCCACTCCTTTTTCGAAGGAATGGATATGTCAACACTGGAAGATTTCTCGGGTTTGGGCCACCTGTAGATACCGAAGAAGGACCTGCCCTCGAGATCCGACGGGTCAATCATAAGCCCACGACTGTGCCGAGTGCAGATCTCGAGTGCAAGAGGATGGTTATTCTCACAGTCCCGCAGCATGCCCGAGTCTTATTTGCTTCGATAAGAGTGGCTAGTTACCTCAAATGTCTAGTAACCTAGGAGGAGAAGACAAATATGAATGAGGTGGGAACATCGAGCCTGTTCGATGAGGAACAATAGGCATTGAACCAGGTAAGGTTTTAAAACCTTGTAACTACTCTTATGAATTACCTAAATTTTTCCTTTGATGTTTCTTACTTAGTTCCCTTTCTTTACAGTCTTCAGTGCTTCACCACGAGAGCTTCCTCTGATACTGCTTGGAAAAAAACCATCTCGAGTTCCAGCTCAAAGAGTAGGCCCGAAAAAAGGATATGTACAATTTTCTTAGTGAGCAACAAGATGGGGCCGTCAAGGATCTTCAGGCCGAGATGGACAGGGCTCAAAAGGAAGCTTTGACCCTGAGGTGGGAACATGCCGACCTGGTTGAAAAGGTAAAGGTCTTTGAAGTTAAAAATGAGGAGCTAGTCATGGTGACTAGCAACACAAACTCGCAGGTCCAACAGAAGATCGACCTGATCGACCAACTCCGAGCCAATTTGAATGAGGTCCAAGCCATGGCTGATGGGTTTAAAAGAAAAATAGACCCACTGGCTTCGCAGAAAGAAATCGCCAAGGCGAAGGTGGCATCGTTAGAGGTCCAACTCCAGGTGGCGAAGGAGAATGTTGACAAGCGGTGTCAGGTGGATGACGACTTCCAAGCACCGTTGAGCTCAGTTGTCACGGAGCGGGACGTCCTCGGTAGAGAATACGAGGCAGTGAAGTCCAAGTTGGATACAACCTCCACCGATGCCAATGAAATGGTGGCCCAATACAAGGCCGACGTGAAGGAAACTGAATTACTCCTGAAGGCAAAGGTTGAATACATGAAGCGGCTATCCATAAGAGAGACCCTCGAGGAGATCCACACTCGAGGTTTTGCCCTGTCGGCTGAGATCGAAGAAGTCAAAAAATTTGAGGCCGAGGTGAATAAGCTTTAGGAGCCTGAAGGTGTCGAAGGCTCTGAGGGTTCCGAGGGTTCCGAGGGATCCCATGGAGCTGATGGCTAGGGCTGTGGTGAAGATTAGGCGTAGATGCCTTAGTACTTTTTTAGTTTTTTATTTTGTGTACATTTTTTGTTTATTTTGAGGCTGTTTTTAATTGGGCCTTTGCAAGTGTATTCTGGAATATATAAAATTTCCCCTTATGGAAATTTCGAGTCCTTACTTTTTCAACATCTTTTCATAATTGTTATTCGTTGAATGTTTCTAATTTCTTAACATAGAATCAAATGTAATTATACGGGGTCCGATTTTTAGAGTCTGACCTCGATACCACTTTAATTCGAGGCTTTGAAAACTCGGTGTCACCGGAAGTTCTTTCAAGATGCTTAAGTGATTTTAGATGATGCTTTTGCAGAGGGTTACCTTTTAGCAGGCTTAATTTTTTACGAAGGCCTTACTTTTGATTACGGGCTTCGGACATCTCTGAGCCATTTTCAGGGTGGCCATAGCCTTCTATATTAGTGCACCACCTAATAGGTTTGGTGCTTCAGGAATTTTACAGCCTATTTTATCTAATCTTTTTTCGGATAGTAGTCCCGAGTAGGGGTAGCCCGTGGGACTTTGTGATCCGAAATTTAAGAGTCAAGAAAATGTGCAGTAGGAAGGGCTAACTTTGTTTGATTTTTAAAGTACACGACTGAAAGCGTGTAAAAGCTTGTGTTATGGCTAAAGTGGACTGTGTGGGCACGATTCACACGACCGTTTGGCCCTTACAATGAATCCTAACCACCGAGCCTTAGCTTCCAACATATAAGGTTTTCTTTTTTCCCTTGCTAAAAACCCTAACCCGAGGGTGATGGCCCTCAATATTCGAGGTCGAGCTTGAGAGGGCTCGAATACTGTTGATACAAAATGAACGTTCATTGACTCCAGTCTGAGACCGGCCTTCGAATCTATGTTAGCACATTTTACTGTTTCCTTGTTAAGAACCTTGTTGAAAAAGCAATTTTGGGACAAAATCGGTTCAAGGGTTAGTCCGATTCATAACATGACAAAGATTAGTTGAAATGTTACCTTAGCAGTAGTATCGTTTTAAATGTGTCACGTTCCAATTGTTTGGTAGTTGCACACAGTTTCCTGCTTCGAGTTTGTATGGGCAATTGCCGATAATTCTGATGACTTGATACGGTCCTTCCCAGTTTGATCCCAGCTTTCCCTCATTCGAGTTCCGGGTGTGTAATGCTGCAGCACCAAATCCCTGATCTTGAAATGTCGGAGGTTGTCTCTTCAGTTGTAGTATCTTTCTATCCGTTGTTTCTGGGCGGCAAAACGGACTAAAGCTGCCTCACGCCTTTCATCCAATGGTTATAGGCTTGTGACTATGGCCTTGCCATTTGACTCTTTGGTTGCATATTGGAATCTGAGGCTCAACTCTCTCACCTCGACTGTTATCAAGGATTCGACCCCGTAGACCAACAAAAATGAATTGGTCCCGGTACTAGACTTGGAGGTTATACCATAGTCCCATAGGACTTCGGGCAAGATTTCTTTTCATTTCCCTTTGGCATCAGTCAACCTCTTTTTAGGTTTTGAAGTATGGTCTTGTTTGTTGACTCCGTTTTTTCGTTCCCACTAGGGTGGTAAGGTGTTGAAAGTATCTTTTTAGTCTCGTGATCTTCAAAAAATTTGTTTACCTTGCTGCCGATGAATTGCTTCCCATTATCACACACGACTTCGGTCAGTATCCCAAATAGACTATTATGTGGTCCTAGACGAAGTCAAGACTTCCTTCTCCTGGACTTTTTCGCATGCTTGGGCCTCGACCCATTTGGAAAAATAGTCAGTCATAAACAGTATGAATTGAGCTTTACCGGGTGCCCATGGCATGAGACCCACGATGTCCATCCCCCATTTCATAAACGGCTATGGAGATCATCAACATGTGTCTCTAGCAGGCGTCACATTTTTTGCACAAAATCTTGAGCATCCTTCTCTAGTTTTCTCCAATAATAGCCGGCCCTAATTAAGTTTTGAACCAAAGACTATGCCCCTGAGTGGTTTCTGCAAGTGCCTTCTTGAACTTCTCTCAAGGCGTACTCGGTATCTCCAGGCCCCAAGCATCTGGCTAACGGTCCGTCGAGCGTTGCTCTGAACAATGCCCCTTCGACCAAGAAAAATATGGCATCCTTGGTACGCAAAGCTCTTAATTCTTTGGGGTCTGAGGGAAATTTCTCTGTATTCAAATAGTCAATGTAACTGTCCCTCCAATCCCAGGTTATACTCATTAAGTTTACTTCGGCATGGCCTTCGTCTACCATTGACTTCATGAGCTGTACGATCGTTCCCATACTGAATTCATCGTCATCAACCGATGACCCAAGATAGAAAGAGTATCAGCCTCACTATTTTGATTGAGGTGCACGTGTTGTAGGGTCCATTCCTTGAATCGATGCAATGTCACCTGTAACTCGTCTAAATACCTTTGCATTCGTTCCTCTTTTACTTCAAACTTCCCATTGACTTGAATTACCATGAGGAGGGAATCACACTTAGCTTCTACCACCTCGGCCCCAAAGTTTTTAGCCAATTCGAGACCTGGAATCATGGCCCCATACTTGGCCTCGTTGTTAGTCAACTTGACAGATTAGTCTAACTACATTCCCCATAGGAGGATTCATCACGAGGACGAGCCCAAACCTTTTTGCGTTTGAGGCACTGCCCATAAAAAGGGTACAAATTCCCGAGGTAGTCCCCGAGGCTAATAATAATTCTCTTTTGACTTCGGGCATAAGGCTGGCATAAAGTCAGCCACAAAGTCGGCCAAAATTTGAGATTTTATGGCAGTTCGTGGCCGATTTGGCCAATCGGCTCGAGACCTCAGGTTTTTGCATGATGTTCCTCAGTGGTTAACAGGTACGACATATATGGGGTGACAGGAAAGTATGGGTTTAGCATCCTGGAGGCGCTTAGCAAAGCGAGCGCCAAATTTTCCAGTTGATGATACTTTATTTCGGCCTTGCCTAGAGTTCTACTAACATAGTAAATAGGAAATTGTGTACTTTCCTCTTCTCGGACTAAAAATCCACTTACCACCACCTCGGACACCGCCAAGTAAAGGTACAATTGCTCCTCCGCCTTCAGAGTGTGGAGCATGGGCAAACTCGAACGGTATCGTTTGAGCTCTTCCAAAGCTTATTGGAATTCCGGGGTCCAAGAAAAGTTGTTCTTCTTTTTCAACAGTGAGAAGAACCGATGGATTTTGTCCGAGGACCTCGATATGAACTGTCCTTGGGCGGTTATACGCCCGGTCAACCTCTGAAAGGGTTTAATTTTGTCCACCACGGTGATGTCTTCTATGGCCTTGATCTTGTCAAGATTGATCTCGATCCCCTGATTGGATACCATGAATCTAGGGAACTCTCCCGAACCGACCCCAAATGCGCACTTCTCCGGGTTAAACTTCATATTGTATTTTTTCAATATATCGAAGGTTTCCTGCACAGGGACTTAACTAACATGTCGTCAATATAAAGTTCCATTGAATTTCCTATATGTTCTTCGAACATCTGGTTTACTAGGCGTTGATAGGTGGCACCAGCGTTCTTTAGTCTGAATGGAATTACATTATAATAATAGGTACCGGATTTAGTGATAAAGGAAGTCTTTTCTTAGTTGCCCGAGTCCATCCGAATTCGGTTGTACCCAGAATAGGCATCGAGAAAGCTGAGTATCTTGTACCCGGCCATCGCAGATCATCCGATCGACGTTAGGCAAAGGAAAAGAATACTTAGGGAATTCCTTGTTCAAGTCTTTGTAATCTACATTCTTATCACGTTTCCTTTTTTAGGTACTACTACTACGTTAGCTTGCTAGTCTAGGTACTTAACTTCCTGGATGGACCCTATTTTAAGGAGTTTAGATACTTCGTCCTTGATGAATACATGTTTGACCTCAGACTGAGGTCTCCTCTTCTGCTTAACCGAATGGAACTTTGGGTCCAACCTCAACTTATGAGTGGTTATCTCCGACGCGATCCTTGTCATATCAAGATGAGACCACGCAAAACAAGATATGTTAGTTTTAAGAAAATTAACGAGTTCTTTCATGACCTCGGGGGTTAACCCCGTTCCCAGGTATACCTTTCGATTCGGTAGGTGGTCGGTCAATATGCTCTTCGACCATTGATTTGGTGGCGTCAGTATTATCAGGAGCTATGAAGGATCTCAAAATTCGGTAGTCATCTTCCTCGTCAGCTCCTCGATCCTCCGGCCCGACTGGGACCGACATCGATGGTTTCTATTTGAATTCAGCCTTTATGGTTGGCTCTGTGTTCCTTAATGTCGGGACGACGGGCACCAGTAGTACTTCATTGACTACGAACATATCCTTTGCAACCGGTTGTTCTCTGTATACAATGTTGATTCCTCTCAGAGTAGGGAATTTTAATGCTTGGTGTAAGCTTGAAGGTACTGCCCTTATGTTGTGAACCCATGGTCTTCCTAATAGAGCATTATATCTCATGTCCTTTTTGGTCACATAGAACTTTGATTCGGGGATGGTCTCGATGGTGTTCACGGGTAGGGTTATATCCCCTTTAGTGGTTGCACATGCCATGTTAAACGCGTTCAACACCCGGACTGCTGGCACTATTTGATCTTGTAACCTTAACTGCTCTACGACCCTCGATCTGATGATGTTGGCCGAGCTACTCGGGTAAATCAACACACATTTAATTTGAGATTTATTGATAAGTACGGAAAATAGCAGTGCATCATTATGATGTTTCATGATGCCCTCTGCAACCTCGTTTCTGAACTAAATGGTTCCTTCCAGGATATAATCTTAGGTGCGTTTCTCCCTTGTGATCAACAATTTAGTGCATTTTGTCATCAACCCTTGAGGGACATAAACCCCTCTAATGATCATGTTGATGATGTGTTGGGGTTCCTCTTGTTCAGTATGTTTGTTGGCGTCCCTATTTTTGAAGTGGTTTTTGGCTCGATCACTCAGAAATTCTCGCAGGTGTCCGTTATTAAATAACTGGGCAAGTTCTTCTCTCAATTGTCGGCAGTCCTCGGTTCGGTGTCCATGAGTGCCATGATACTTACACATCAGGTTAGGATCTCTCTGGGTAGGATCGGACTGCAATGGTCAAGGCTACTTGGTCTGGTTTATGCGCCCGATAGTTGATATGATTCTAGTTGCATCAACATTAAATTTATAATCTGACAATCTCGGAACTTCCCATCCCTCGAGCGGCCTGTCGGAACCATTTTTGCTCATCAGGCCTTGGCTATTGGGACCTCGATCGCTTCTCCTTTCATTCCTTGTAGAGTTTCGCCCGGACCCATTTCCCTTTCGATCTGCACTGTATGGTTGGTACTGGTCTCAAACAAGCCTTGATTCATGATCGACGACTCTCTTAGTCATGTAGTTGTTTCTGATGGGATAAACGGACCCAGAAGGGGTTCGAGTTGGTCGTCCTCTACTCTGATCTTTGGTTGATACCTGTTGTAGACATTGGCCCAAGTTACCGCAGCGTACTCTACCAAGTTTTGTTTCAGCTGCTGCGATGCCAAGGAACTTTGGGGGTTAAGTCCTTGAGTGAATTCCCGAACAACCCAATCGCCCGGAACCGGAGGTAAGTCCATCCGTTCCATTTGAGATCTTGACACGAACTCCTTGAGCATCTTGTTGTTCCTTTGCTTAACCTTGAAAAGAGCTGATTTTCTAGTCTCGACCTTAATGGTCCCAGCATGAGCCTTTACAAAAGCATCTGTGGGCATAGAGAATGAATCAATGGAATTTGGGGGCATGTTGTGGTACCATATCATTGCTCCTTTTGACAGAGTTTCCCCGAATTTCTTTAATAACACAGACTCGATTTTGCTATCTTCTAAGTTGTTACCTTTGATGGCGCACGTGTAGGAAGTCACATGTTCATTTGTATCAGCGATTCCATTATATTTTGGAATATCGGGAATATGAAACCTCTTCGAGATTAGCTTCGGCGCTGCGCTCGGAGGAAAAGGATTTTGGAAAAATTCCTTGTAATCCAAGCCTTTCAGTATTGGAGGCGCTCCTAGGATTTGATCGACCTGGGAATTAGATGTCTTTAGCTCTTTGTCATTTACCTCAATTTTCTTTTCACCAGATTCCACCCGTTTCATAAATGGTTCAAGCATCATCATTACTTCGGGGCTGACACCGGTCTCAGTTCAAACTATCCTTTCAATGATCTGCTCATATATGCAGGTGTTTTCCTGAGATAGTTCGGGCTCAATTCTGCTGGGGGCGCGGCTTTGATTTTGCAGTTGCGCTATCACCGCCTGTTAGGCCTGTAACATTTTGAAGATCACTCGGAGTGATCCCTTCACCTTCGGGCGCTCCTTGAGCCGTTATTCAGGCTCCTTCACGAATGTTGTTTGATAAGTGAGGATTTTGACTACTTATTGGCACCTTTTTTCTTTCATTTTAGTCCAATACCATTTAATTGTGTTCCCGAAACTTGATGAAATATGCTTAATTGTAGTAATAGTGGAAAATGAGCCCTCAAGATGAAATCCAACTCAAGAAGGAGTGATTTGAACTCAAGGACAAAAACAGGCAGAGAAGCTCAGAAGTGCGGATCGCAGATTATCATCTACGACCGCAGATTGTGAAGAAACTCCTATCAAAGACAAGTGCAAAGTGTGGTCCGCACGTGACATGTACGGCTGCAGAAACTAGGCAAAAGCAAAGTTCAGAGAACCTGCATCTCAAGTTCAACAGAAGTGTGGACCGCATAATTATTGTGCGACCACAGAACAGTAGCTATGCGACTGAAGTCATGTTTGTGCAGGCCACAAAAGAGCAATGTACGGACGCACATAGAAATGCTCGGACTGCAGAAATAGAGAAGTGCGGCCACAGTTTAGAATTATGCGGCCGCAGGTTTCCATTCATGTCAGGCTAAAGAAAAGTGCATACCGTGCATAGAATTGTGCGTCCTCAGAACCTCCTAAAGGGAATTGTTATCCGAAAATTCCAACACTGTATAAATAGAAGAGTTTCACTTTTTTAGGTTAACCTTTGACATCAGCGGCCACTCTAAACGTATTCTTTTGCTCTTTTTAGTATTTTTTGCTATTTTGAGCTTTTTGAATATTATATTCATCATTTTAATTATTAATATGGGTTTAATTATCACTTCTTGTTTTTCTTCTAATTTGAGCATGAGTAGCTAGATTTTCACTAGGGTTGTGACACAACCCTAGTGTGAAAACTTAATGGGTGTTTGATTTATTGTTTGTCTATGATTGGGTGTTGATTATCTAGCCTTGTTATTTCTTTTATTTGAAGAATTAATGGTTGAAAATATTATTTCATGCCTATTTGACTTGGTCTCTACTTGAGAAAGAGAGACTTATCCTAGGAAAACTCGGCTAGCATGAAATTGGATCAACCGAGAGATTGATAAGCCCAACTAAAGGGTTGAACCTAGAGATAGTAAAACCCGACTTGAGCTTATTATCAACTGCTTTGTTTAATACCCATTTGGACTTGAAAAGGCCAAATTGTCAAAATCACTCTTTGACCGAGAGGCATTTGAGTGGTTACTTGAGTGTTGATAGCTATATTACACCCCGACCAATAAAAAAAGCTTTAAAGTTTACAACTCATTAGGCGAACACCTAGGTGAAGGTCATACCCTCAGGCCTTTTTATCATTTGAAAAACAACCAAAAATAATTTCCTAGTTTCATTCTTTAAATCACAACTGTAGTCTTACTTACATTTCCAAACAAAACCCAATATTGTGGAAGTGCAAATTAAGATATACAAACTCACGCGCTAAGAAATATACTACTAACACCCATTCACATAGCTCCCTGCGGAGTTTGACCCCGACTACGTTGGGTATTATTATTGCATCGACCATTTTCATATCCTTAAATAGAGGAGTGACATTGGACGAGATCAATTTTTGGTGCCGTTGTCGGGGAGCTAAAAGACGGTGTTAGCTATATATTTAGGTGTGTTTTTGGAATATCTTCTTCCTTGTTACTAACGTGTGAGTATTGTAGGTGCAATCATGGCAAATAATGATCTAAAAAACATAGTCGTGGGGGATGTGGACGTTGATGATTATGTAATGGATGATGTCCTTCTTGAACCTCAAGCCAATATACGTGACCGACCGCCTCAAGACAATGTTCCTGTTCCACCCCCACCTCCACCACGAGCAGCTCCACATCGGGTGTTGCCGAATGAAGGGTATGTAAGTGCTATAGTCCCAGCCCGTATTAGGGCGGGAAACTTTCAAATAACCAACGTGATGCTCACTATGCTCGAGCAACGAGGGTTCTTTACCGGTGCATCGGTCAAAATGCATATAAACACTTGAAGAGGTTCGTTGATACGTGTTTGGGGAGCAAACAAATGTCTATGAGGATGCTTTGAGGCTAAGGATTTTTCCCTTTTCACATGGGGAAAGCTTTAGATTGCTTAGAGCGTTTGCCAAATTATTTTATTCGTACTTGGGATGAATTAGCAGAGAAATGCACCTAGCTCAAGTCAAAGGAAACTTGTGGATGATGAGTAAGTGGTAGAAGAAGAGGAGATTCCGGACAATGTTGTGAAAGAAAATGATGAAGTCGTATTGATATTGATGACACAGTGGAAGAGACTCAAGAGGATGTGAACCCATCTAGGGATCATGTGATTGACATACCGGAACTGGTAGTGCAAAAAGCTAAGGCACCATTGCCTAAGCCACCTCCTCCCTATCCTCAAAGGCTTGCCAAGAAAAATGGCGAGAATTAATTCAAAAAGTTATTTGATATGATGAAGAGTCATTCTATAAATGTGCCATAGTTGAAGCTTTGGAGCAAATGCCCGGATATGCAAAGTTTATAAAGGACTTGGTGACAAAGAAGAGGTTGATGAATTTTGAAACTATCAAAACTCACCAAGTGAGTGAAATTGTGCATTCGATGGCTCCTAAATTGGAAGATCCCGGTGCTTTCACAATTCCTTGTGCCATTGGAAGTGACGAGTTTGCAAAAAATCTTTGTGATCTTGGGGCGAGTATCAACTTGATGCCCTACTCGATTTTCAAGACATTGGTAATTGGGAAACCACGGCCCATATCTATGAGATTACAAATACCCAATTGTACAATGAAGAGACAGTTGGGGGTGATTGATGATATATTGGTTCGAGTTGACAAGTTCATTCTGCCGGCGGATTTTGTTATTCTTGATTTTGAAGTGGACTATGAGGTGCCGATTATTCTTGGTAGACCTTTACTTGCTACGAGGAAGGCTCTTGTTGATGTGGACGCCAGTGAACTCACTTTCTGGGTGGGTGATGAAAAGGTGGTGTCCTACGTGTGCAAATCTATGAGGCAACCGAATAGCAATGAAGTGTGTTCGTTCGTGGACTTGGTGACTGATATGATTATTGATGATACAAGTGCCATGATTAGTATGGGTGACATGTTGGAGGCCGCTTTGCTCAATTTTTATGATGATGAAATGGATGGCTTCATGGAATGTGTTAACTCTTTGCAAGGGATGTGGTCGTACAATTACGAAGCCATGCAAGAGGTGTTCAAAAAGGAGATCATAAAGTGGTTGGATGCTAGGGTTGTCTACCTCATTTTGACAGTTCGTGGACTTCTTTGGTGCAATGTGTTCGAAAAATGGGGGAATAGATGTGGTCACCAATGATAAGAACGAGTTGATTCCAACAAGAATGGTGACCGGATGGAGAGTCTGTATGGACTATTGGAAGCTAAACAAAGTCACAAGGAAAGACTATTTCCCACTACCCTTTCTTGACCAAATGCTTGATAGTTTGTCCGGCAGGGCGTTCTATTGCTTTCTAGATGGATATTCGGGCTACAATAAAATCGTTATTGCCCCGAAAGATCAAGAGAAAACAACTTCCACTTGTCCCTATGGCACTTTCGCTTTCAAGCGGATGCTATTTGGCTTATGCAATGCACCGAAAACTTTTCAACGGTGTGTATGATGGTGATCTTTACGAATATGGTAGAAAACTACTTTGAAGTCTTCATGGATGACTTTTTGGTACTCGGGGATTCCCTTGATGATTGCTTGGCAAACTTAGATAAGCTATTGGCAAGGTGTGAAGAAGTAAACTTGGTGTTGAATTGGGAGAAATTCCATTTCATGGTCGAGGAGGGTATTGTCCTTGGCCACAAGATTTCAAAGAAGGGAATAGAGGTCGACAAGGAGAAAATAGAGGTTATTTCTAAACTTCCACCTCCAATATCCGTGAAGGGCGTGAGAAGTTTCTTGGGTCATGCAGGGTTTTACCAGCGCTTCATAAAGGATTTTTCCAAAGTGGTGAACCCCTTGCGCAAAATGTTTGAGAAAGATGCTAAATTTCACTTCAATGATGATTGCATGAGATCATTTGAATTTCTCAAGTTCAAGTTGATAACTACTTCCATTATTACTAGCATTCCTTTTGAGCTCATGTGTGATGCTAGTGATGTGGCGGTTGGAGCAGTTTTGAGGCAACATATTAACAAGATCTTTCATCCGATGTACTATGCTAGTAAGACCATGAATGATGCCCAAGTCAATTACACTGTTACTGAAAAAGAGCTACTTGACATTGTGTTTTCTATTGAGAAGTTTCGCCCGTACTTGATGGGTGCAAACGTGATTGTCCACATGGATCATGCGGCACTTTGTTATCTTATGAACAAGAAAGATTCCAAAGCCCGGTTGATAAGATGGGTGCTTTTGTTGCAAGGGTTTGATATAGACATCCAAGATAGAAAAGGAAGTGAAAACCAAGTGGCGGACCACTTGTTTCGTTTGGAGGAGGAGGGGAGGCCGCATGATAGCCTTGAAATCAATGACTCCTTCCCCGATGAGCAACCCATTTCAATGAAAGAGGTGCCATGGTTCACGGATCTAGCAAATTTTCTTGTAAGTGGTATCATTCCAATTGAGTTCTATTTAAAACAAAGGAAGAAGCTTGATCACGCTCAACTATGTCTAATAAAAGACTAAACGGGCGTTGCAAATATAATCCGGGGTATTATGCCCAGATTTGATCCCACAGGGAATTAACGTATCAATCAAGTCTTTAGAATACGCAACTTTTACTCAATCAATTCTCTCAAGACTTTTTGAATATAAATTGGTGATGTTTTACTAGTTCTACTGACAATAATAATAACTAATGATTACTAACAATGTGTTGTAAACAATTATGATAAAGGTCTAAGGCTATGGTTTCCCCCGTTGGTGAACTTACTTCTCGGATATTTCATATAACTTGATTAATTATCTCTATCAATCATGAACACTCTATCTATCCATAAATCTCTCTCAAGTAATTATTTTAATTTACTAGACGCACTTTCTCAAGTTACGCTAGCTAGATTGCATTACAGTTCACTTTATATTGCACCCGAAGTATCATTACTCTAATCCAACCTCTAAACCCTCGGTTATGACTTTCGTCTATACTCTGGGAGTGGTGTTGTTCAAACAATTACCTAAATATGCACTCTCTCTCAAGTAGATACATACTAAATAGGCACAGCTAATTGATGGCCATTCAATTAACTACAACAAGAACGTAGTTGAACAAATAGAGATGAACAATCAACCAAACTATATTAATATCACCATAAGTTTATCCCCCAACTGGTTCCACCAAAACCCTAGATTAAGAAAATTAGCTACTCATATTCGTAAGAATCAATTCTAAAATAACTTTCATAATTGAATTACAGAGTAATGAAATAAGGAGATAAAAATCAGTGTTTCTGCTTTGCTGAGTAGTAATCCACAGGCTTTTTTTCAATTTAATGGCTTCTCCAATTCAAGTTGTGTTTTTGGGTCTATTTATATGTTTGGGATAAACCCTAAACACGTAGGAGACTTCTATTCAAACCGGGAAACACTTAAAATCTTCAAAAACTCGAATTGGACCAGACCAGGGACCTGGCTTTATGGCCCAAACGCCTGGATAAAGCCAGGCCAGGATTTATGGCCCTAACGCCTGGATAAAGCCAGGCCAGGCCTGTCATTTTGGCTCAAATGCCTGGATAAAGAAAGGCTAGGCCTGGCCTTAAGGCTCAAACGCCCGACTATAGCCCGGTGCACTCCTCTTCGCCGCTTGAGCGTATTTTCGACGTTTTTGCATCCATTTAGCTCGGCTTCCATCTCCAATTCACCTACACATGAAATAGACTCCATTATACACATACAAAGTGTATTTTTATCATTAACGCATATAAAATATAAGGCATATAACGTGTTAAAGCATGAATTCTAGCCACACATTAACACCCCACACTTAAACATTTGCTCGTCCTCGAGCAATCAAACTACACTCATGTACACAACTTATTAAACAAATCCCTTAACATGTTATACCAAGAATTTTTAAAATAATTTAAGCACAGAGGTGTGACATCCTCGCCTCAATAATCGACTCAGAAATACCATGCTTTATTCACAATTCACTAACTACTCTAACATTGAGGTCAAAAACATTACCTTTCCTTCATGAATCATGTGCCCTCACCAAATCAAAGAGCGCGTTCCACACACAATGAAATTTAAGAACACTTAGGAACTCAAGATAGAAAGAATTCACTCGCTCTCAGAAATAATATTCATATGCCACAAAAGATGCACCATAGGCTTGCCCGTAGTGTACTACTCTACTAATCGAGCTCATTCAGTCTAGGATCAAGTAGGACTTTATTTGGTTGTAATGTAGGCTGCGGGACGGGTAGGATACATTTGGATATAAGAGTGACTACACCTCCCTAAGCACTTTAATACATATACTTTAGCGCTCAACCTCAAACTTATATTAAGCCAAACTCCACCTTCACATCAATGTTATTACCCCATACTTCTTTAAGCACAATTACATCAAGAGTCACCACATATATTTTTCTTTCACAACAATACAACTATTTATTTTCTATATTTTTTTTCTTTTTCTCAAGTGACTCTTACTTTTTCGAACAGTGCACCTTTCTCCTCATTTCAATTATTCCCCTCAAAAACCAACCTACCACCCCACACTTTAACTTTTCAGTATTTCATAACATTTCCAGTGCTTACGAGAGTGACAAGGCTCAAATATATGATCGATTCAAACAAAGGGGTATGGATTGTAATGTGGATGCCAAATAAGTAGGATTATAGGCTCAACGGGGTTAACTACGATACATAACAATTAGGTGGGTAAAATATAAATATCTGGCTCAACAAAGAAACGCCTATATCACTTCCAAGACTGAGCAAAACTACTATTTCACTTTGCACACACAAAGGGCAAGTTCTAGACATCAAATGCAATGCACAGAATAACATACAAATCTCACACACACATGGCACATAACTCACTCAGGATTGGATCTATCACGACACTCCAGTCAAAGCAGTTAAGCAAATCTTAAGAATTCCTGATTTAAGGTATTTATCCTGGAGTCAAAAAAAATTGAGCCTAAGCGTCACAACCAAAGTACTGACCATTCTCAAGGCATTAGCACGTTTCGAGATATTGCTACTATTAAGCCCTTAACCATGTGATTCCTACTCTTAAAAATTAAAAACTACCTACACCCGGTTCAATTAAAAACCCTTGGAAAAGAACCGTGGTCCAAAGAAAAACCAAGGGGGAATTACTACACTACTTAAAACAAAAAATCTTTTTGGTATTTTCTCTAGACTTACTTCCTTCAAGAAAACTGTCTAGGAGATCCATCGTCAGGAAGAGTATTTCTAATAAATTTTTTTTTTTCCTATTTTGTTCTACCTAAAAGAAAAACTTACTAACAATAAAAGTTAAAACTAATAACAAAAAAGTACACTAAACACAACAAATCACAACAAATATGTACAACACCCCACACTTAAATCATGCAGTGTCCTCAGTACATCACATATAGACAAAACAAGAAATAAAAGTAAGGTGCAAGAAACTCCCTGCTCATGTAGCGTCGACATCCTTTCCATTAGTTTTGCTTCCCCTTCTCCTTCAAGCATCTGCTTGAATCACTTTATGCCTCCACTTTGAACTTATGAATTGGATCCCAAGTTTTGAATCTGCTCTATGATCATGCTCCTGGGGTGGTGGAACAAATCTGCCTGGCCCAATAAAACAATGTAGTAATCTGCGCTTCTTGGCCTTTCGATGAAATGTGTACTCCCTACTTTCTGGCAAGAAGAATTCCAGACTGTAGGCATCTTGTTCTTTATCCCTCAACTCATCAGGTGGTTCGGATAACTCTATTTGCATATCATCATCCCAACACAATGTGAAAAAATGGTTGGAGTGTGTACCAACATCCTCAACACTAACGACACTAGATTCAACAAAGTATGTATCCTCGATGTCCTTGGTTAACTCTAGTATCTTTTCTACCACATCAGCATCCTCCGATTTCAGTTCCAACCTAGGTGGTTCTTCAATAGATGGCCTAGTCGGCGGGTTCTCTCTTTCCTCTACGTATAGTGACTCGAACTCGAGAGCCTTTGGCCATACCCCTTTTTGCTCAAGTGCTAACACCCAATCTGCCAGTTCT
>ML372213.1:4670-39630 GCA_005239525.1 Nicotiana knightiana
GTAAGGTAAGGTTTAGCCCAGTTTGTGTTGCTCTAGCCCTATGCCTTTGGAAAGACATCCAAATGGCTATGAGATTATATGCCCTCGTGAGACTTTGCCGGCATCTACACCATGATTCCTCTACATGAGGCTGCCATAAGGGCATTGTGAGGCGCAGATGAGTGATCATATAGCCAAGGCATAGAGGCAACATTACTGGTGCTACTGTCCCCCTTATTTGTACTCTTCCTATGTGGTCCTTTTTTCGCTTTTTAGTGTTAATAAAACTAGCCCTAGGCCCGGCCTAGTGGATTTCTTAAAAAAAAAAAAAAAGGAACCTAAGGAACTCTTATTTCAATATTGGGCGCCGAAACGCCCCCGACTCATTCAAAACCCATTCTGAACATATGAAGCTACCGGAACCGCCGAAACTCGATTATGAGGTCCTTTACCCAAAATGTTGACCGAAGTCAAACTTGGCCTTATAGGCCAACCTTAAGGAACCAAGTGTTCCTATAGCACTCTAAACATTTTCGAATCCCGAACCAGCAGTCCCCATAAGTCATAAATCACAATAAGCGGCTATGGGAAGTTTGGTTAGGGGAACGGGGTCCGACAACGCAAAACGACCGGTCGGGTCATTACAGCGGAGTATATTCTCATTCGGAGCAAGGTAAGTAATGATTGTAAATCTTGTCTTTAGGGTATGAAACCTCGGATTTCACATCGTTTCACTATTTTGAAGTGGTGCACATGCTGGATGACGAGTGTGTGGTGTGAACCATTGGCGATTGTGACTTGGTCTGTCCCGTGGCAACTATTAAGTTACGTATTTGACTGAAAACTATATGATACTTTGTGTTTTAGAAAGTATTACTATGTTTTGGGCTAAATGCTGTATTTGGGCCTCGTGCCAAGTTTTTTGGATCCTTAGAGGCTTTTACTAGTATTTCCTCACTGTTTTGATGTAAAATCTCTACTCAGTCATGCTATGTTTTTACTGATTTCATAACTCAGTCTTATTTACTCCGTTTTGATGCATAAAATGATATTTTGGGCTGACCACCCTGTTTTATTGATAGCACGAGTGGCTTGAGAGGTTTCTGACTGATCGAGTATGATGGCCTATGTTGTGAGGATATTATGGGATCGGGTTGCGCGCCACAACATGTTGTTACTTATTCGTGATTATGTGAGGCCGAGGGCCTGATTGATTTATGCCACTAGGTTTCTTGATGTTGTTACTGGTCTATGATTATGTGAGGCCGAGGGGCTGATTGATGATGCCACGAGATGGCTTGTTATAGAGCTTGGGATGTAGCAGCCCCTCCGGAGTCTGTACACCCCTAGTTAGTGCTGGTACCTACTGAGTGCTAGTGCCGAGTGCTGAGTGATTGGAAGGCATGAGTGGATGTGAGGTTTCCTAAGGGGCTGATTATGAGTAATTGTGAGGTATGTCCGAGGGGCTGATTATGAGTGATTGTGAGGTATGGTTGAGAGACTGATTCTGAGTGATGTTATGCCCGAGGGGCGGTTTATTATATTTGTTTTTTCCCGAGAGGCTATTTATGATTTTTATCTCTTTTACTCTAAACCTCTTGAACTCTGTTAAAACTGTTGGAACATATTCTCAAATGATTTTTACTGAAATCGACTTTTAAGCGTGAAGATTTGACATATATATATATATATATATATATATATTGTTGGAAAGAAAGGTTGCACTTACTGTGAATTTATGACGTGTATTTTTATGTTTCATACTGCTTAGACCTTATTTACATTTATTACTTACTGAGTTAGCGTACTCACATTAGTCCTTGCACCTTGTGTGCAGATTCAGGTGCTAGGGCATCAGAGTGAGAGCTGATTTTTCATGTCTTAGTGTTTTTTGGAGATTTTCGAGGTAGCTGCACGTCGTCTGTAGCCTTGCTTTTCTCCTTCCTACTTTTATAGCATTTATTTTTCCCAGACTTGTATATTTCTTATAGTTGCTCATGACTAGTGACTCCGGGATTTTGGGTTGTATTTAATGTTAGTATACATTTGCTTATTTTGAAATGCTTAAAGGAAAATGTTTTTTATGAAACATCGGATTAGTAATGATTTGAATTAAAGGTTTGTTTATGCTCTAAGTAGTGAATTGGTGATAGGGTGGTGTTAGTGTCGTGACACTACTCCGTATTGTAGCAAGCTAATACGGGATCTAAGGCGTTATCGCGTAGTGGATTGCTCGTTTCGGCGCCTAAACCATCAAAATTTCACATTTTACAAAATTTTAAATCGAGGTATTTCGACTTACTTTTTTGGTAAAACTCATGTATAAAAATTTTTTATTAGTTGTTTTTACTGTGGTCTATGTTTTTCGTGTTTGTTTTGTGATTTAATTTATTTGTTGTTTTTTATCCAGATTAGATTATTTATGTGCTAAAAATTAGTAAAAGAGATAAATTGTTATTTTATTAATTAATGTTATTAGTTGGTATAAAAAATGCTTATTAGTAGTTTTTTTTTACTGTGGTCTATGTTATTTTGTGATTTAATTAATTTGTTGTTTATTATCCAGATTAGATTATTTATGTGCTAAAAAATTAGTAAAATAGATAAATTGTTATTATATGAATAATTAATGTTATTTGGATTTTGTTGTTGTACATATATTAATATGTGACTTTATTATTATTTGGTGTCGTTTAGTGTTATGTTGTGTGTTACACCTCCTTTTTCACCACCCCGGGATTAATGAACGGTAATAAGGGAGTTTTTAGCCCACCTCCTATGGCCATATTTTAGCCCAATTTATCATTTAACTCTTTGGCCAATACTAATTGTGACTAATTTTGCAATAAGGGTGAAGCCTTTAATTAATTTGAGTACTTCATGATAGTTCAACAAACAGAGTTTCGTAAGACTTAAAACAATCCATATTTCAGTCTAACAAAAGTAGGAATATGCTAACACAATACACATCATTCATGGATATAAATATTTGTACACGCTTACAGATATGCAAGACCCACTTTTGGGCCACTAATCTTGTTCGAATTTGGTAAACTTTGAAACAGAATTTTATAACTTTAAAGAAAACGTGGTACAAACAGCTTTTACCAATTTCGATTTGCTAAGTTAAACGATTTTTAACAACTCCAATAGCCTAAATACATGCCTTTTGAATTCATGATTCATACGTATTAAGCTTTATCTATTTCAGACAGGCTGTAGAATGTGAGATGAATCAAAAGATGTTATGAGTTACTAATTTTTGTTAAGATAACTGATTTTGGAAATTCAACGAATATTATGTAGAGACTTCGTATAGACTAATTCGAGTACAAATTCATGCTATTGATCTAATTATCTATTGTTACTAGGCTACTTCTTAGAGAAAATAACTCTAATTGTTAGGCCTACCTACTCCCTTATGGCCCAATAGCCTAGGGAGCTAAACCTGATTAAAGCCCTAACAGGTTGTTTCATCAAGCTGGCCCGATTTTGGATTTAGCAAGAAAAGTAAAAGAAGAAGAAGAAAATAAAAGCTAAAATAATAGTTTACAGTCCATATTTAAAACTAAAAATACAAGAATTATAGTATTACATCCTCATTACCTTATGAAATACAATTTCCTAAAAGATGAAAACAACGAGTAACAAGAATAAATAAGGGGTAGAACTGCTCCTGTGCGAGCCAGCCTTCAGAGACTTTGGAATCTGTATTTTTCAATGTTAATCTAAAACTGTAAGTCCAAAGTTCGAGTACTTGGACAGTATTAACAACAGACCTTTGGGCATTTGTGAGATGAATCTAGCCATAAAAGGAAGTTAGATTCAACCTTAATTTTGCCATAGGAGAACAAAAATATGTCCATGGCTTTTTATGGACTGAATCTAACCATAGAAATGGTTAGATTACAATCCAATGATATCACTTTGTCTAGACTCTTAACAGTTATCTTTATGTTATGCAACAGATTTTAGCAAGCATTTATTCAAATACTGTGACTGCTATGGGCATTTTGAGGAGTGAATCCGACTATTTTGTGATTTTGGATTCACTTTGCTATAGCTCCTTCTCATTAGACACTTATGTCCTTTGAAGGGTAATTTTCAGCAAGCTAAACTACTGTTTATGCACTATCAATGGGGTGAATTTGACTATTAGGAAGTCAGATTCATCTACCCTAGTGCTAACTTAACATAATTCCAAACCATATAGAGGCTTGCTTATTTAGGCATTTTAGAGGATAAATCTAACCATTCAAGGGTTCAGATTCCTTACTCTAATACCTTTCTTAATTACATATTTTATACCCTTTAAAGGGTAAACTTTAGCCAACCATACTAATTTTTGTACATTACTAAAGGGAGAATTTGACTATTAAGAAGTCATATTCATCTACCCTAATGACAACATCCTAAACTATCTAGTGACTTGCTTATTGAATCTATTTATTGACCAAAGAGACTCAATTAAAAGCCTATTTCTGCATTCTTATTGATAGAACCTGACAATAGAGAAGGTGAGATTCAACATCCTAATGCAGCTTGTTTCCTAATATAGAACTATGAGTATTCACCACTTTTATACACATTTATCCTGAAATATACAAAATATTTTAGCAAAGAAATACCAACAACAAAAACAGTATTTATCACACTCAAAGGTTCATTAATATGCTAATAAACATCTATACAGTCACATTTACATAAAGCAGAAGAGATAACCTCATTCATCAAGAACAACTAGTTTAAGCAGGGAGAAGAAGAAGAAGATTCCAATTCAAAAAATTTCATTAAGAAGAGATGAGTTAATACATACCTCTTAAGAGAGAAACAACAAAGAGACTTGACCAAATAAAGATCAAGTAGGAAAAATGAATAGCAAGAAAGAAGAGAGATCAGCAACACCAAATAGAAACCCAAAGAAAACCAAACAGTCTAGCAAGAATACACCTAGAAATCTTGAGTATGAATGTTTGAAGGAAACTTCCAGAAATTCAAAAATCCAGAAAAGAGAAGATAGCAGCTGAACTAGGCCATCTATTTATGAACTTGTTTTAAAAAAAAATCAGATTTTTTTCTAATAATACTCTTCCTTTTCAAAACCTTTTGAATGGCAAAAGGTATTTCTGAATAAGGAGGATTCTGTATTCTAGTAGCTCAAAGAGTGTTAAAAAGGTAACCCCTCATCTCTAGAAAGAGGGTCTATTCATAGGATATTTGAGAATGGGATATCCTTTGGAATATACCTTATCCAAAAGCTGAAAAACAGCACTCAATAGTATATAGGGCAGCTGTCAACCCTATCTTTGAGACAGCTGCCCCTATTCTAGAACTTTCCTCTTTAGAAAATACCATTTTAACCTTCAAAGCCTGATTTCCTAAACTGAGTTACCTAATGTACCCCTTAGAGTCCCTGGATTTACCATTAGGTAACGAGGGTAACTTACTTGGGTTATTATTAACTCTAGTTAATTATCCTTAATCAAGTTTCTTAGTTAAAATAGGGCTGATAAGTATTATTAACTAGATCTTAGTGTAATTAAGACTAATCAACTTGATTCTTTTACTTAGGTTAGTTGACTTGCGCTAATTGATATCAAACCTAGTTAATTATCTTAATTAGTACCTAGGACGCGGCTGGTTATTCAGGGTGTCAATAGCCCAGGTTGGTATTATTAACAGGTATCCTTTTTACAAACCGTTGTTAATTAGGTTAGACTTGAGGCATATGATTAACTAGTTTCTTAATGAATTAACTAATCAAAGACAATTATGCTTGAGAAAGAGTGCGTTCAAACTACTATCTACTCACTAATTATGAATCAAGAGCAAACAGAGAACACAATAGATAGTCTGACCAAAATAATCATGGAATCATATAAACAATTCACACCATAGTATGACCCTAACCTAATCACATAAAAAGGGACAGAATCTTGTCTTATCATTAAAGAAAAATTCAAACTTGGCCGATCATTCCGATATATAAAAGATATGCTTGTTAATTCAAGATGACACCAATGGAACAAAATATCTCGACTAAGAACACTTATAACAAGTTCGGTTCTTTTGTCCTTGATATAACAATTGAATAACATAATAAGCTAATATAAATTAGAAGTTAATAGAAACAGGATTAACCTAGTTTTTTTTAGCAAACCATTAGAGGTAGATCATTAAGGAAAAGGAGACAAAATAGAACTACAATACCTAGCATGGTTTCATGTGTCAATGGCGTACCAAGACAGCAAAGAGAAGAAGAATTTATGGACAGAATAAATTAATGCAACCAACGGTAAATCAACCAAAACTGTTTAGGTTTAAATACAGAAAATAACATATAATCCAAATAAAGAACAAGGAGAAACCAAAAATACTTGAAATAATGAAAACAACCTAACATAAATAGAAATTAAAGAGAACAGGATTTAACATTATTTTCATTTTGATATTTCATAGAAAAGTAAATAAAGAAGAAGAAAACCCGTAGAAAAAGGTTTGGCCGGAAAATGGGAGGTCGTCGATCCTTAGCTGGATTTCGACGGGGTTTGAAAATGAATCAAACCCTCGTGAATCAATTGCTCAAGTCAAGAGCAGTTGACTCTTGAAGGTCTGAGCCATTGATCGTCTCTAAATCTGCCGGTGGAGTAATTAAGATTTTTCAGATTCTTAGATCTGAAATTCCTCGCTTCTTGTTGGTATTTTGAAGAAATAAATGATGGGAGGTGATTGAGGATGGTGAGAAGATCATTTAGGTGAAATTTGGGGTTGAATAGAGAAGCTCTGCCGCCGGAGGCAATTTCCGGTTGGCGGAGGACGGTGGCTCTGGAGGCTAGGGTTTGTGGCTTAGAGAGAAAGAGTGAGACAGACGGGCTTAGGGATGTTAGACTTCGTGAATGTGGGTGGGGGGCTTTTGAAACAGTTAAATATTAAAAGGGTGGGAGTTTCAGAACCATTGGATCGAGATGATCCAACGATTGAGGGATGAAGGTGATGAAACGAGGTCGTTTGGGATAGTGTATAGGGCAGACCAGGTGAGGGGATTATTGGGCTGGGTTGCTGGGTCGTGTAGAGAACAGGTTTGAGCCTGGTTTCTTTTGACCCAAGTCCGTTTTTGCTCCATTTTTAAAACTAGTTTAATTTACTAAGTTAGAATTGAAGTGTAACAATTGATTATAAATTAATTTTGTTATTAATTCTATTAAACTCACACCTTTAAATTTAATCTTAATCATTTACATGGCAATTTTCACAATTTTGTTGAAAGAAATAATTAAATTAAGAATTTGGACATTAATTGACTTTATATTCAAACAATTATATTTACTTAAATATTAACCAAGGTTATGTGCTTAATCAAACCATTTTAAATTATTTATAGATTAAATGATGAATTCTGACTTTATAATGTAAAACGAATTCACAAATAGCATGAAAATTCAATAAAACCCAGAAAATTGGCTAATTTACTGAGATTTTGTAGGATTATACGATAGGCAAAAATCACGTGCTCACAGCTGCCCCTCTTTGTTCGGAAACACGAAGAGTTTTCGGACAAAGACAAAGTGAGCAGTTGTGAACGACTTTTACCCATTCGCATACTCCATGTGAAGCGTTTTTTAAAAGTTTGACCGAACCCTGCTTCAAAGGTTGCCTACATATCCTTGGCTATAAAGGAATCATGTCAGCGTAGTTCTGGAAGCATTGGTAGCTGGGACTACCGAGTAACTATGGTTTCACTGCGGTTGCTGCTGCTGATCTCCTTATTACACCCAAGTACAAAACGAAGGACTAACTAATACCTATCAGCTGCTAAATTACAAGATTCCTATCTAGGACTTGGTCTTGAGGTCTTGATATTTTGCTGACTCTGACCTGGATCCCGATGCTTGTTAATTGCAGGTGCTGGTTTTGTCTCATTGTTCCTCAGATCAAAGAGGATATACTAGACGGATGACTTCAATCTCATCCTGCATAGTCCACATCTTCCCCGTTTGTGTACTTTTGGATTCAATCTTTTGTTATTTATTTTTTTTGGATCGAAACTTCTTCTTTTGGTCGTCTCAAATCCATTGTCCAAAATTGCAATCTGCACAAAATAAAAAGCAAAGGAACGAAATTTTCTACCCCAGTTTTCACTAGGAAAATTACGTGAGTTATTGCAAGGAACTCTACACTACTTTATTATTGAAAGCGACAAAAAGTAGGGTGTAGTGCACCCAGAGTTATTGTAGACTAGGGAGTGGATACATTATATCTCAAAGCAAGATCAACTAGGGGTTGGAGACCCTATGTTGCAAAATAAAATAAACTAGGGAGTGTGTACCCTATGTTGGAAAAGAAATCTACCAAGGAGTGTATACTCTTCATTGGAAAATAAATCATCAACCAGGGAGTGTATATCCTTGATTTTCATCGACTACGGGAGTGTATACCCTGCTTCGGGAAAAGAAATCAACAAGGGAGTGTATATCTTGATTGGATAAGAAAGAACCAACCAGGGAGTGTATACCCTTGATTGGATCGACTACGGGAGTGTATACCCTGCGTCGGGAAAATAAATCAACCACGGAGTGTATACCCTTGATTGGGAAAGAAAACATCAACCAGGGAGTGTATACCCTTGATTGGCATCGACTACGGGAGTGTATACCATGCGTCAGGAAAAGAAATCAACCAGGGAGTGTATACCCCGCGTCAGGAAAAGAAATCAACCAGGAAGTGTATACCCCGCGTCAAGAAAAGAAATCAACCAGGGAGTGTATACCCTTGATTGGAAAAGAAAGCATCAATTAGGGAGTGTATACCCTTGATTGGAAAAGAAAGCATCAACAGGGAGTGTATACTCTTGATTGGAATAGAAAACATCAACCAGGGAGTGTATACCCTTGATTGGAAAAGAAAGCATCAACCAGGGAATGTATACCCTTGATTGGAAAAGAAAGAATCAACCAGGGAGTGTATACCCTTGATTGGAAAAGAAAGCATCAACCAGGGAGTGTATACCCTTGATTGGCATCGACTACGGGAGTGTATACAATGCGTCGGGAAAAGAAATCAACTAGGGAGTGTATACCCTTGATTGGAAAAGAAAGCATCAACCAGGGAGTGTATACCCTTGATTGGAAAAGAAAACATCAACCAGGGAGTGTATACCCTTGATTGGCATCGACTAGGGAGCGTGTACACCCATGTCGGGAAAAAGTGTAATTGGGGATTGGAGGCCCCATACCACTTTGAGTTATTTTCAACTTCAATTCTTCTCTCTCTTTTTTTTTGGGCAAGCGGGAAAAAATTTAAATTTTTTTTTTTTTGAGGAAACTTCCCTTTCTTTAGAGTCAATGCTGCAAAGATCCTTATAGCTTTCGCACCGTTCCTTTTGATTGCACCTGATTTTGCATGGTCACTTTTGTACATGTTTCCTATTTTCAAACAAAGAACAATTTGTTAGTTTGGAACGGTGGTTGGTTTTGCGGCCTTGATTTTCAACTATTTGATCTGAGTTCTTTTGATGAAGATCCCAATGACTTGCTTGCTTTCTGGCTGGGGATTGGGTTTCATCTCTAATCCCGGGGACCTTGGCTTTCTCAATTTTACCATGGCGATCGGTCACTTGGGACCCAACATTTTATTTTGCCTTTGTAGGCTTTTCACTTGCTTTTTCTTTTGGATTTCCAGAGTATCGAGGGGAAGTTTTGGCTCCTCAAATTCTGCTGCGGACGGTTAGTCATGTGGGACTTAACCTTTCCAACTTTATTTCGCCTTTATTGGCTTTTCACTTCTGACTTTTCTTCCAATGGTAACTTTAAGTCATTTGGAATACTTCGGCTNAACCTTTACAACTTTATTTCGCCTTTATTGGCCTTTCAATTCTAACTTTTCTTCCCTTTGTAACTTTAGGTCATTTGGAATACTTCGACTTTTCAAACGTTTCCAAGATGGTTAGCCACGCGGGGCTCAACCTTTCAACTTCATTCGTCTTTATAGGCACTTCAATTTGATTTTCTCCTTTCAAGGTTTTGAGTTTGAATCATCAGCCATTGTGGCCAGTCGGGATCGACTCGATGCCCCTGATGAGGCTGGGTTACTTTTGCATATTGACCCGTGTCAAATAAGTGCCCTGTAAATCAGTCTTTCCATCTTTTCTTTGCCTTAGTTTAGGGACAGAGTTAGACCGAAAGGGTTTCAAAAGAAAAATAAATGATAGAATGGATAACGAATTTAAACAAGAGGTGTCCTCTTCGGGGAAAGGAAAGAAGGACTTATCTGGAGTGCATGCGGACTTCAATGAACATGACATGCCATTTGTACTGGATGCCTGATCCGTGTAAACCATCCGACTCTTAGAAATTTCATCACAATTATTATCTCGAGATTGAGAAACCTTGTCCCGGACTGCGTCCATGTCAGTGACCCATTATCCTTTTCGATTAGTGGCGCCCTTTGTGGGTTTTCACCAACTAACCTCTCTCATTTGTCTTCTCACCATCACCTTGTAGTGCTCTTTGCGAGTTTTCACTAACAAGACTCTCTCATTTTTAATTTCTCTACTTACCGTCGCCTTACGGTGGCCGTGTGGGTTTTCACCAATAAGACTCTCTCATTTTAATTTCTCTCATTTGCTTGTATTTGGATCCAAACAACTGTATCCTCCAATTTTGGACATCTTTGCCGATTGATCGAAAGGACTTGAACAGGGTTTTTGGTGAAAAGAATTTGTGTTGAATTACAACTTTGGAACCTTTAAGGCGACACATTGCCGAATTTTAACACTTGCCCCGGCTTAAACTCTTGGGGAAATTTTGATTTTTATGTAGGTGTGACTGAACCCCAAGGAGAGGATACCTACGTATCCTTTCGGAATCAAGTCGGACGTAGTTCAGGAAACTTTTGTTTTTTTGTTTTTTTTTTTGTTTTTTTTTCCTTTTTTTTCTTTTTTTTTTTCATTTCATCATTTTTTTTGTTTCTTTTTTCAACATATTTTTTTTTGTTTTCCAATAACACTTTCGGGTTCTAAAGAGGGTAATCAAAGAAGAGTAACTGGCTCAAAGGTTTGCAAAAGGGTTAATGGTGTTTGGGTAGCGAGAATGAAAGCCTTCGTCATCCCAACCGGAGAACATTTGAAAATATATAGAGGATCAAACATAGTACCTTTTGACGACATCTGCATTGGCAGCCGTATCGGGGTCATTTCCTTTGATGTCCTCCAAGTATAACACTCCTTTTGGAAGAAATTTCCTTATGATGTATGGACCTTTCCAGTTTGGGGCGAATTTTCCTTTCGCTTCTACGTGGTGCAGGAGGATACATCTTAAAACGAGTTGTCCTACTTCGAAGTTCCTAGGTCGCACTTTCTTGTTGTAAGCGCGTGCCATTTTTTTCTGGTATAATTGTTAGTGGCACACTGCGGCCATTCTTTTCTCATCAATCAAAGTTAATTGCTTTAGTCGGGTCTTGACCCACTCATTTTCCTCAATTTCTGCTTCGACAATAATCCCAAGGGAAGGAATTTCGACTTCTGCGGGTATTACGGCTTCAGTACCGTAAACCAATAGGTAAGGGGTAGCTCCAACCGATGTGTGCACGGTCGTGCGATATCCTAATAATGCAAAAGGCAGCTTTTCATGCCATTGCCTGGATGTTTGAATCATTTTCCTGAGAATTTTCTTGATGTATTTGTTTGCTGCTTCAACGGGGCCATTGGCTTTGGGCCGGTAAGGGGTCGAGTTGCAGTGTTTTATCTGGAACTGTTCACATACCTCCCTCATCAAGTTACTGTTCAGATTTGCAGCGTTGTAGGTAATGATAGGTTTTGGTATACCAAAACGACAGATGATATTAGCATGCACGAAATCCACCACCACTTTCTTAGTGAAAGTTTTTGAACGTGACAGCCTCGACACATTTCGTGAAATAGTCGATAGCAACTAAAATGAATCTATGCCCGTTTGAGGCCCTTGGCTCGAGTGGACCAATGACATCCATTCCCAAGGCAACAAACAGCCAGGGTGCCGACATAGGATGTAGTTCTGATGGTGGTGCATGGATTAAGTCGCCATGTATTTGACACTTATGGCACTTCCGGACGAAACCAAATCAATCTTTCTCCATGGTCATCCAATAATATCCAGCCCGCAAGATTTTCTTTACGAGGACATACCCATTCATGTGGGGACCGCATACTCCTGATTGGACCTCACTCATGATCCTTTCGGCTTCTTTGGCGTCTATACGTCTTAACAGATTTAGATCGGGAGTCCTTTTATACAGTACTTCCCCACTTAGGAAGAAACTGCTGGCGAGCCTTCAGATGGTTCCCTTTTGGTCTCCGTTGGCCTGCTCTGGATGTTCTCTTGTCTTGAAAAATCATTTAATGTCATGATACCATGGTTGGACATCGGGTTCTACTTCGACCGTGTTGCAATAACCATGTCTTTCCTTGATTTTGATCTCCAATGGGTCTATGCGAACATTACCCGGATAGGTCAGCATTGCAGCTAGGGTGGCCTGCGCATCGGCTAACTCATTGTGGCACCGAGGAATATATCTGAACTCGACGTCTTTGAATCGCTTACTAAGATTCTCCACATGCTCTCTGTAGGGAAAGAGTATAACATCTCGATTTTCCCACTCTCCCTAAGCCTGCTTAACGATCAAATCTGAGTCCCCCATGATCAACAACTCTTCTACATCCATGTCAATGGCCATGTTCATGCCCATTATACAAGCTTCATATTCACCAGTATTGTTTGTGCAGAAGAAATGGAGGCAGGCCGTGGCAGGGTAGTGTTGTTCTGTGGGTGAAATCAAGATTGCCCCTATCCCAATACCTTTCGCATTGGCTGCTCCGTCGAAGAAAATTTTCCATGTGTCAGCGCCTTCCGAGATTACTTCGACGGAGTTGATTTCTTCATGCGAAAAATAAGTGCTCAAGGGTTGGTATTCATCATCAACCGGATTTTCAGTTAGATGACCGGCCAATGCTTGAGCTTTCATAGATGTGCGAGTGACATAGACAATATTGAATTATGTGAGCAAGATTTTCCATTTTGCTAATCTCCCTGTGGGAATTGGCTTTTGTAATATGTACTTCAAAGGATCCAGCCTCGTGATGAGGTAGGTGGTATAAGCCGATAAATAATGTCGGAGCTTCTAAGCAACCCAAGTTAGAGCGTAGCAAGTCCTTTCTAACTGAGAATACTTGGCCTCGTAGCTTGTGAACTTCTTACTTAAGTTATAAATGGCCTGCTCTTTCTTCCCGGTTGCATCGTGTTGCTCGAGAACACACCTAAAGGAATTTTCTAGCACCGTCAAGTGTAGGAACATAGGTCTCCCTGGTTCTGGTGGGACAAACACTGGAGGATTTGACAGATATTCTTTGATCTTGTTGAAAGCATCTTGGCAGTCGTTTGTCCATTTGATGGCTGCATTCTTTTTCAACAGCTTGAATATAGGCTCACATGTGGATGTCAACTGAGCGATGAACCTGCTGATGTAATTCAACCTACCCAGCAGACTCATGACTTCCTTCTTGGTTCTTGGGGGTGGGAGATCCTGAATAGATTTTATCTTTGTCGGGTCCAACTCAATGCCCTGTCGACTGACTATAAATCCAAGTAACTTTCCCGATGGAACTCTGAAAGAGCATTTGGCAAGGTTTAATTTCAAATCATATTTGCGCATACGTTCGAAGAATATTCTCAAATGCTGCACGTGGTCACTTTGGGTCTTGGGTTTAATGATCACATCATCCACATACACCTCGATCTCCAGATGCATCATGTCGTGAAATAGGGAGGTCATGGACCTAATATAAGTTGCCCCAGCATTCTTTAAACCAAATGACATGACCCGGTAACAGTATGTTCCCCAGGGTGTAGTGAATGCTGTCTTTTCTTCATCTTCTTCATCCATCAACACCTGGTGATATCTGGCATAACAATCGACAAAATATTGTATCTCGTGTTTGGCACAATTGTCAACTAGGATATGTATGTTTGGTAGTGGAAAATTATCTTCGGGACTTCCTTTATTCAGATCTTGGTAGTCGACACATACTCGGACCTTTCCGTCCTTTTTAGGCACCGGAACCACATTGGCCAGCCAGGTGGTGTATTGGACCACTCGGATTACTCCAGCTTTTAGTTGTTTAGCGACCTCTTCTTTGATCTTGTTACTCATGTCTGTTTTAAATTTCCTCTGCTTTTGTTGTACAGGTGGATGATCGGGGTAGGTTGGAAATTTGTGTACCACCAAGTCCATACTTAGTCCGGGCATGTCGTCGTAGGACCAAGAAAACACGTCTTTGAATTCAAGTAGGAGTTGAATCAAGGCTTCCCTAGTCCTTTCATCCGTGTGGACGCTTATCATGGTTTCTCGAATCTCCTCTTCATTGCCCAAGTTAACGGGTTCCGTTTCGTTTAAATATAGCTTAGGCATATTCTCGAACTGTTCCAATTCTCGATTTATTTCCCTAAAAGCCTCTTCTTCGTCGTATTCCAGTTCTTGATTCATTATTTCTAGGTTAGACGGCGTATTAAGATCAGAGCATGAAGTCCGCAAGCATGTCATTTTTTTTAAAGCCGCATTATTAGGACTAAAAAAATAAGAAAAGTAAACAAAAATCAGAAATAATAATAGACGATGAAATTTTGATTTCATTTCATTGAATTTGAACATAGGAGGGTTTACATTGGAATTTTAAAAGGAAAGAAATTAAAAACACTTGAGTTACACCCTGAAATAACTCATAGTGCAGAAAGGATGGCAAAAGATGAACTACCGGTACTCCCGCCTGACAGGGAATGGAGTAGCCTTCCAGTTTTGCAACTTGGCATCAGGCCCCATATATTGCACTTCGGCAGTGCTGGAGTCTTCTCCTGGTTGGAAGATATGGGCCTCGTACAACATCTGTCTCATTGCTCCGCATATTTCGTCGATTTCTTCGGCCGTGAAAACCTCTTCCTCTTCCTCCACATATTTTGGCTTGACAAATGATCCGGTGATTTATGGGATCGGCTGAGGCAATACCCAACCACTTTTCTTACGTTGGTCAGCCCATTGTCATCGTCGGGAGTAGCTTGAAACCCTATGCCAAAGAACTTTTTGTTGGTAGGCAAAGTGACGGGTTCTTTAATGCCTTGCAAGGACACCCCGTGCCCTTTTCCAGGTGTGTAACCATGTTTAATCATGTCGTTGGTGACCATAATTGATGCGTTTGATAGGAAGGGTTGAGGGCACGGGGTTCCTTCCTCATGCTGGTCCGCAACCAGAATCTCGAAAGCCTGGTAGACTATGTGCTCGCTGCCCTCTCTTGCTTCCAGGCATGGGGCTGATGAGTCTCTATAAATAGATTGCTCGTCTTCCCATGGACCACAATTTCCTGGTCTTCATATTCAAACTTAACCATCTGGTGGAGAGTAGATGGCACTGCCCCGACTGCATGGATCCAAGGCCTTCCCAGGGGATAATTGTAGGAAGTATCCATATCCATGACCTGGAATGTCACTTCAAAATCGACAGGGCCGATTGTCAAGACCAAATCAATCTCCCCTATCGTGTCTCTCTTGATACCATTGAATGCGCGGACACACACATTGTTGGGCCTAATTCTCTCAATCCCGATCTCCGTTCTTTGTAGGGTCGAGAGAGGGCAAATATCAACCCCAGATCCGCCGTCTATCATAACTCTTTTCACATAGTAACCTTCATATTTAACAGTTAGGTGGAGAGCTTTGTTGTGGGCAGCCTTTTACGGGAATAATTCATTCTTGCTAAATGAGATCCGGTTAACTTCAAAAAATCGTTTTGCCATTCTTTCCATTTGCTCAACCGTGGTCTCGGCCAGAACATATGCTTCGTTAAGTGTTTTGATAAGGATTTTATGATGCTCGTTTGAATTTATCAGCAAGGAAAGAAGTGAGACCTGAGTGGGGGACTTTCTGAGCTACTCAATTATGGCGTATTCAGCGGTTTTCATATTTTTGAAGAATTCTTCTGCCTCTCCGTCACTGATCAGCTTTTAAGGCGGAAACCGTTTCTGCTTGCTTTTGTTCAGTTATTCCAGGTTGAGGTATTTCTTTGATGAGTTTATATCACTTGTTTCCCCAGTAATTTCTTTTCCTTTGTACGTCACCACTGTTTTGTTGTAATTCCAGGGGACGGCAGTAGTATTCTTCATGGGAGTCTGTGACGCGCGGCTACTAACCACGGGCTCATTAATCCTTTGTGAAATTATTTGCCCCCGCGCCACATACGTCCCTTTCGACATGTACATTTTTGGGCCGTTCATTGTTTCCTTGTTGAATTGTAACCTCCTGGGAGGGCTCACATACTTTTTTCCTTGCTGGGTGCCTTGAGGACGTAAAGAACAACGTCTTCAGAGGGTCCCCTATTTGTCTCGGCCTCAGCCTTCTCGGTGACCTAGGGGACGGGGTTACTGTTCTTTATCTCTTTGACTGGTTTGGGTGCCGCCTTAGGCTTTCTTTCCCCATCTGCGATGGCGATGATAGCCTTTAGAGCTGGATCAAAATCTTGGTCCTCGCAAATCATGCCGATGACGGGCCCATGATTCTGAGTGGGTAATGGGTTGTTCGTCACATTGGTAGCTTCTTCGTCCCTTAACACCACTTTCTTTTGTTCTATAAGGGTTTCCTCGGCTCTTTTAAGGGTCCAACACTCCTCCGTGTCATGCCCTCCTGCTCCGGAATGGTAGGCACAATTGGTTCCCGTCTTGTATGATGCTGATGCTGATGCTGGGTTTTTCCTGGTCGGAGGTACTGGTTGTGGAAGCCCCATCTGGACTAATTATGGGAAGAGGCTTGAATACGGCTCCCCGATAGGAGTGAATTGGGTCTCCTTGGTGGTTCACGGGGGTAGGTGTTGTATGGATAGTTTTGGGGAGAGCGTGGATTATATGGAGCTGGGGGAGGATGGTTGTTTCTCGGAGGTTGAGCTCTATTCTGATTGTATTGTTGTTGCGGCCTGGGATGTGGTTGGGCGTTGATTACCGCATAGGGAAAATGGGGCATAGCATAAGCTGCGTCTTGGTGAGGATAGTAATGTTGGGAAGCTTTGGGAAATGGATATGGGTATTGTCGAGGCTTCCTGACATCGGAAACCATCATGGCCCCTTCTTCTTTCTTTTTTCTGTTGGCTGCACTTCCGTATCCGCTTTGGATGGCTTGAGAGGTTGCTCTTATGGCAGATTGGCTCAGGATACGACCAGTTTTTAGACCATTCTCCACCATTTCTCCAATTTTGATTGCTTCCGCAAATGGTTTGCCCATGGCGGACATCATATTTTGGAAGTAATCAGCTTCTTGTGCTTGTAGAAAGACACTGACCATTTCAACCTCATCCATCAGAGGTTTGACCCTGGAGGCCTGCTCGCCCCATTTGATGGCGTATTCTCTAAAACTTTCTGAGGATTGTTTTTGAGGTTGGATAGAGAGTTCCTATCGGGAGCGATGTCTACATTGTATTGGAATTACCGGATAAAGTCCCGTGCCATGTCATCCCATATGTGCCAACGGTATATATCCTGGTCCATGTACCATTCTGATGCAATCCCCGTCAAGCTTTCTCCAAAATATGCCATGAGAAGTTCCTCCTTCCCACATGCTCCCTTGAGCTGGTTGCAGTACCTTTTCAGATGGGCTATGTGGTCCCCATGTCCGTCATATTTTACGAACTTGGGGGTTTTAAACTCAAGAGGCAAGTGGATGTGCGGGAACATGCACAAGTCTGCATAGGAGACGCTTTTCTGCCCGCTGAGCCTCTGTATATTCTTGAGGCTCTGTTCAATACTCTTCATTTTCCAAGTTATTTCTTCGTGCTCGAGGCTTTTCTTATCTTGTCCCAAAGTGACCTTAGGTTGAGGTTGTTGGGGGTATGCATGAGTGGTATCCTGATGGACAGATGGTGTTTGGAATGTGAATGCTGGCGGCTCGAAACTTGGCCAAGAGATAGTTGGTGGGGCCATGGCGGAGATTGGTGGTGCGGTGAAGATGTTGGAAGACACACCAGAAAACACGGCCTGGGGGCGAACCTCAGAAGGCCTTCCGGCAAAGTGAGCCGACATAGTTGGATATCCAAACGACATGGTTGGGTAACTTATAAGGATGTTGGATGTCCCTCCTACTCTGGGAATTATCTCTGGGAAACGCGGGATGGTACTAGGTGGTTCCCCACTATTGGACCATGCGTCCCACATTTCCAGCATGCGGCAACGCAAAGTTGGGATGGCCGGATTTTGGGTCTTCCACGGAAAAGTTGACGATTGGCAAGTGACTTTTAGATGTCATTTCTATGCTCCTTTTTTATCTAGTGAAGTAAGGATGGGAAGCCAGGTTACCGCAAAACCAACCACCTAAAAATACCTTTAAGATCGAACCAACAAAATGTTAGGTTGAAACATTTATCACATAGGCAATCGCACGTTTTAGGTATGCAATGCACCTAGGAAATTCAATGCTTTTCTATATATCTTTGCAACAGTTGTGTATTTCATCCCGACTTTATTTCTGGGTTTTGAACTTTTCTTTCCTTTGTTATTATTTCTGCTCTTTTATTACTCGCTCGATTTCTTTTCCTATGGTTATAATTGAATCCTATGTGGATTGCCTACGTATCACGGCACCGCGTGAATCAGATCATCACGTAGTTCAGGCAATAAATACCAAAGGACATAAGCATTTTCGAGTTTTCATTTCATTAGGAAAAAACTTCCAGTTTTTTTTCATTAAAAAAGACCCCGACATATTTTCTTGGAAATTTTAAAGAAACTACAAAGACTTAAAGTAGACTCAAACAGGAAAATGAAATACAGACTCGAAAAGGACTTCAAGAATACATGAGTGCTTCTACTGCTCCAGGGGCCCGCGGGACATCATTCGGTCTTGCCACGGACCTCCGTACCAAGCCTTGCTGGAGGCGGTGTAGGTCGTTCATTATCTTGTGGACGAATATCATTACTGCGGAGAAGAAGGTTGTCTGAGTCATATCTTCACACTCTTGGCATTTTGTGACAATATAATTCGCGATTTCTCTGACCCTCTGCCTGATAACGCCCTTTTCCTAGAGTAAGCGCCCTATCTGTTGAGACCTAGCCTCTAGAACCTGGGCGTCCTTATGACTCTTTTCTTGCAATTGTTGCAAACCCTCCTCCAACTGAGCCATCATGGTATAGTATTATTCCATGTCTGCCTTGAACCTTTTTGCCTATTTGGCCATTTTGTTCTCGAGGATGGCCACCTTTTCCTTCAAGCCTGTGACTTCTTGGTCATATTTCCTTTTTAGTCTATGGAAAAACTCTGTTCTTTCCTCTGCACTTCTTGTTAATCTTGCCCGAACTTCGGCCAATTTTTCTTCAGCTTTGTCTAGATCATTCCCATAGCTGCAAACTTTATGCCTCAAACTGTTGATAAGCATAAGTTCTACTTCTCTCTGGGTTCTCAGCAGCTGTTTTGAATTGCTTTATCTGGGCCCGGAGAACTTCATTTTCTTGGGTTAACCTATTTTTCTCCCCTTCAACTGTGGCAGTTTGTAGAATGTTTTCAAATTTGATTTCATTGATCTAGGCTTCCAACTTGCTTATGGTAGATTGGTAGTTATTTTCCTTTTCTAACCAAGCCCAGTGCTCTTGTGTTTGCTCGGTGAATTGTTGCACGTGTGGGCCCTTTGCGGGTCGTTCTTGCTCTTGATGCTCTCTGCCTATTATGCCATACCAAGAAGTGTAGGCGGGCTCTACTTCCTCCTTAGATAAATTTCTTACCCGAGTTTGAGGTTCTAAAAACATGCACTAGTTCTAGATTTGACGGACCCTACCTTAAGGAAATGCAGCTCTCGGGCATAACTCAATGGCTTGTTGGCTTAAATCCTCTTCATGGGGAACACCATGTTGTCTCCCCATTTGGCGTAAGACTCAGTGTGGGGCATATGGCTGAATGCTTCGCGGGCCCATTAATAGTAGATAGCAAACCTCAGCAGACATATTGATAATCTCGCATAGGGAGCCACCCAAACGTCAACTCGATTTGGTCAGTAGTCAATGAACTCGAGTATGAGTGCCAAGCTTCCATGCCCTCACGAAATTTGTGGCCCTTTACCCGTGTACGATGTTCCTCGATGCAATTCAAGCCGGTTAAGCCGTAATTCATGTAGCCTGGGTGGTGACATAGGTGCTCGATCAACCAGATTTGTAGAAGCATGTTGCACCCCTCAAAGAGCTTTCCCCCAGATTGGCAAACTGTAAGAGCACGGTAAATCTCGGCTAAGACCATCGGTATAAGTGTTCCATTGGATTTTTTCATTATGAAATCTACCATTCCCACAAGCCCGATATCTATGCATCCGTCACTTCTTGGGCAAATCAAGCTGCCCAAGAATGCTACCACAAAAGCTAGCCCCCGGCGGGCTTCCCATATAGCCTGATCTTTGTGAGTTAGACCAGTGTTGTTAGCCTCATAACCCTGGGGGTCTCCATAACGTTTGTAAGGAAAATAGAAAGTGCAAAAACGTTCGGACAGGGGTGGGTCTTGGACGTCCCGACTAATGCTCAACGGATCCAAGAACTTATGTGGAGTCACCGCCCTGGGTGCCACTGGGTACCGACTTCTAAGATTGTCATTGAGACCAGCATACCCTGCTATTTCCTCTAGCGTGGGTGCTAGTTCAGAGTCTGAAAAGTGCAACACGTTGTGGGCAGGATCCCAAAATGGTACTAAAGCCTCGACGATGTCCAACCTTGGCTTGATTTTTAGAAGACGAGTAAGTCCGCCTAAATATTTCATAGTAGACTTTCTAGTAGCTTCCCCCAAGTCGCTCCACCACATATGGAGTCCTAATGGGAATTCCTCGACTGCCATGAAGGGAATGTTTTCAACTGTATTCATCTTGCACATTCATTTTGATTAAAACCACAAAAATTTTGAAAAGTGTTAATTTTGCACAGGGTTTTGTAATGGACCATTTTTGCGAATACGGCCCTTCGATACTTTGGGTAGGATTTTTAAGGCTGTGTTTTCAAATTGGGTCAAAATTTAAAGACAAACCACAGGCGGTCACTTTTGCAAAAACGGACTTCCGGTGCCCCACTTGGGCAATCAGGCTATAACGGCGTCACCTAATTTTATTTAGGACCATATCCTTTGATTTTGAAAAATAGTGTTAGACCCGATGAGGGTTGACTACGTATCCCACACCGGTGAGAACCAAACAATGCGTAGTTCGGGAAAATCTTGACTGATTAAAAAATATACACCTACTCATTTTGTTTTGGAATATTATTTTCAGAAATTTTGGCAGAGTTTTGCGATAAGTACAAGGATTTTCAAAACACGGTGAATTTTTTATTCTACCTCACTCTTGGTTTTTATATTCATTTTTATTTTATTTTAGCCGGTCTATACACAAGCTGAAACAACTAAATGCATAAGTAGCATGTAAGATGCATCAAGGTAGTCTTTTATTTTTGGGTACATCTGTCCTAGACGGACCCAACCCTTGTGTTGAGTCCCCTAAGTCAAATGCAAGTGATGCAAATAATCGTTCCTACTAGGGATCCGGCATGAGGCTATGTTAGACTAACTTTAAATCCTGGGGTTTTGTTCTAGACCAGGCTTACCCGAGCGGACAGTTCAAGCCGAGGGGCGCAGCGTACCAGGAATACAGAAGCTTCACCGGCTTTGCAACTTGTCCGTACCTCGTTCTCAAATTTGGATATGAATCTAACAGAAAAGAAGTCACACGAAGTGCACACTTCCCAGGTGATTTAGAAGACTTAGAGAGAAGAGGGATTTCAGCACAATTTATATCTGACTCAGATAAACATCAAAGCAGTAAATATGGCAATTAGCACGTCATGTTTAAACGCATAAAATCAAACAATAAAAGCCAAAACATAACATTTATATAAGCTCGAATTCTTTAACCCTGAACTAGAGATTCTGGGTGCATATCCCCAGCAGAGTCTCCAGAGCTGTCACACCTCCTTTTTCACTACCCCGGGATTAATGAAGGGTAATAAGGGAGTTTTTCCATTTTGAGTGACATTATTCGGATTTGGGATTTATTTTTGTTTCCAGAGTGGCCACCCAGATTTTTGACGATGTTCCGGGACACCGTTTATTTATTAAAATCCCAAACCGAGGAAATTTTGACTTTGTTTAAAAGGTCTGGGAACCAGAGATCTGGATAAGGAATTATGTTAACCCAAGAGAAGGTGTTAGGCACTCCCGAATTCCGTGGTTCTAGCATGGTCGCTTAACTATTTATATTTGACCTAATTATCCAAGTATTTACATAGTTTAAAACTATTGTGCTTTTTAGCCTTTTTAACCTTTTAGCCGCTTTTAATATTTATGGATTTATCTTGGAATGAGCCACGATGGCGTGCACTTATTGTTTTTGAGCACATGGAAAAAACGTCACATGAAATGCACCCGTGATTGCTATGTGTATTTTTATTAGTTATTTAGAGTTAAGGGTCGGGGGCATGAGTTGGCACTCCCGAGTGTAGTTTATTGTAATTTTGGGGTAATGATCAATTTTTGTCATGTTTCAAAGTAAAGGGATTCACTCTACCTATGGCCATATTTTAGTCCAATTTATCACTTAACTCTTTGGCCAATCCTAACTGTGACTAATTTTGCAATAAGGATGAAGCCTTCGTTTAATTTGAGTACTTCATGATAGGTCAACAAATAGAGTTTCGCAAGACTTAAAACAATACATATTTCAGTCTAACAAAAGTAGGAATAAGCTAACACAATACACATCATTCATGGATATATGTATTTGTACACGCTTACAGATATGCAAGACCCCCTTTTGGACCACTGATCTTGTTCGAATTTGGTAAACTTTGAAACAAAATTTTATAACTTTAAAAAGAACGTGGTACAAACAGTTTTTACCAATTTCGATTTGCTAAGTTAAACGATTTTTAACAACTCCAGTAGCCTAAATACATGCCTTTTGAATTCATGATTCATATGTATTGAACTTTATCTATTTCAGACAGGCTGCAGAATGTGAGATGAATCAAAAGATGTTTTGAGTTATTAATTTTTGTTAAGATAACTGATTTTGGAAATTCAACGAATATTATAAAGAGACTTCGTATAGACTAATTCGAGTACAAATTCATGCTTTTGATCTAATTATCTATTGTTATTAGGCTACTTCTTAGAGCAAATAACTCTAATTGTTAGGGCTACCTACTCCCTTATGGCCCAATAGCCTAGGGAGCTAAACCTGATTAAAGCCCTAATGGGCTATTTCATTAAGCTGGCCCGATTTTGGATTTAGCAAGAAAAGTAAAAGAAGAAGTAGAAAAGAAAAGCTAAAATAATAGTTTACATTCCATATTTACAACTAAAAATACAAGAATTATAGTATTACATCCTCATTTCCTTATGAAATACAATTTCCTAAAAGATGAAAACAATGAGTAACGAGAATAAAGAAGGGGCAGAACTGCTCCTGTGCGAGCCAACCTTCAGAGACTTTGGAATCTGTTTTTTCAATGTTAATCTAAAATTGTAAGTCCAAAGTTTGAGTACTTGGACAGTATTAACAAAAGACCATTGGGCATTTGTGAGATGAATCTAGCCATAAACGGAAGTTAGAATCAACCTTAATGATGCCCTAGGAGAATAAAAATATGTTCATGCCTTTTTATGGACTGAATCTAACCATAGAAAGGGTTAGATTCAAATCTAATTATATCACTTTGTCTAGAATCTTAACAGTTATCTTTATGTTATGCAACATATTTTAGCAAGCATTTATTCAAATGCTTTGACTGCTATGGGCATTTTGAGGAGTGAATCCCACTATTTTGTGATTTCGGATTCACTTTGCTATAGCTCATTCTCATTACACACTTATGTCCTTTGAAGGGTAATTTTCAGCAAGCTAAACTACTGTTTATGCACTATCAATAGGGTGAATTTGACTATTAGGAAGTCAGATTCATCTACCCTAGTGCTAACTTAACATAATTCTAAACCATAGAGGCTTGCTTATTTAGGCATTTTAGAGGATGAATCTGACCATTCAAGGGTTCAGATTCCTCACTCTAATGCCTTTCTTAATTACATATTTTATACCCTTTAAAGGGTAAACTTCAGCCAACCATACTAATGTTTCTACACTACTAAGGGGTGAATTTGACTATTAAGAAGTCATATTTATCTACCCTAATACCAATATCCTAAACTATCCAGAGACTTGCTTATTGAATCTCTTTATTGACCAAAGAGACTCAATTGAAAGCCTATTTATGCATTCTTATTGATAGAACCTGACCATAGAGAAGGTCAGATTCAACATCCTAATGAAGCTTGTTTCCTAATATAGAACTATGAGTATTCACCACTTTTATACACATTTATCCTGAAATATACAAAATATTTTAGCGAAGAAATACCAACAACAAAAACAGTATTTATCACACTCAAAGTTTCATTAATATGCTAATAAACATCTATACAGTCACATTTACATAAAGCAGAAGAGATAACCTCATTCATCAAGAACAACTAGTTTAAGTAGGGAGAAGAAGAAGAAGATTCCAATTCAAAAAATTTCATTAAGAAGAGATGAGTTAATACATACCTCTTAAGAGAGAAACAACAAAGAGACTTGACCAAATAAAGGTCAAGTAGGAAAAATGAACAACAAGAAAGAAGAGAGATCCGCAGCAGCAAACAGAAACCCAAAGAAAACCAAACAGTCGAGCAAGAATACACCCAGAAATCTTGAGTATGAATATTTGAAGGAAACTTCCAGAAATCCAAAAATCCAGAAAAGAGAAGATAGCAGCTGAACTAGGCCATCTATTTATCAACTTGTTTTCAAAAAAGAAATCATATTTTTTTCTAATAATACTCTTCTTTTTCAAAACCTTTTGAATGGAAAATGTATTTCTCAATAAGGAGGATTCTGCATTCCAGCAGCTCAAAGAGTGTAAAAAAGGTAACCCGTCATCTCTAGAAAGAGGGTCTATTTATAGGATATTTGGGAATGAGATATCCTTTGGAATATTCCCTATCCAAGAGCTGAAAAACAACACTCAATAGTACAAAGGGCAGCTATCAACCCTATCTTTGGGACAACTGCCCCTATTCTAAAACTTTCCTCTTTAGAAAATACCCTTTTAAAATTAAAGAGCCAGATTTCCTAAACTGAGTTACTTAATGTACCCCTTAGAGTCCCTCAATTTACCATTAGGTAACTAGGGTAACTTACTTGGGTTATTATTAACTCTAGTTAATTATCCTTAATTAGTTTTCTTAGTTAAAATATGACTGATAAGTATTATTAACTAGATGTTTGTTTAATCAAGGCTTATCAACTTGATTCTTTTACTTAGGTTAGTTGACTTGCTTTAATTGATCAAAGCTAGTTAATTGTCTTAATTAGTACCTAGGACTTGGCTGGTTATTCAGGGTGTCAATAGCCCAGGTTGGTATTATTAACAAGAATCTTTTTTACAAACCGCTTTTAATTAGGTTAGACTTGAGGCATAGGATTAACTAGTTTCTTAATCAATTAACTAATCAAAGGCAATTATGCTCGAGAAACAGTGCGTTCAAACGACTATCTACTCACTAATTATGAATCAAAGAGCAAGCAGAGAACACAGCAGATAGTCTAAGCAAGATAATCATGGAATCATAGAGACAATTCACATCATAATATGGCCCTAACCTAATCACATAAAAAGGGACAAAATCTTGTCTTATCAGTAAAGAAAAAATCAAACTTGGCCGATCATTCTGATATCTAAAAGATATGCTTGTTTATTCAAGACGACACCAATGGAACAAACTGAATCGACTAAGAACAGTTATAACAAGCTCAGTTCCTTTGTCCTTGATATAACAATTGAATAACATAATACGCTAATATAAATCAGAAATTAATAGAAACAGGATTAACCTAGTTTTTCTTTTAGCAAACCATTAGAGGTAGATCATTAAGGAAAAAGAGACAAAGCATAACTACAATACCTAGTGTGGTTTCATGTGTCAATGGCGTACCAAGACAAAAAAGAGAAGAAAAGTTTATGGATAGAATAAATTAATGCAACCAACGGTAAATCAACCAAAAACAGTTTAGGTTTAAATAAAAAAAATAACATATAATCCAAATAAATAACAAGGAGAAACCACGAATACTCGAAATAATGAAAACAACCTAACATAAATATAAATTAAAGAGAACATGATTTAACATTGTTTTCGTTTTGATATTTCATAGAAAAAGTAAAGAAAGAAGAAGAAAACCCGTAGAAAAAGGTTTGGTCGGAAAATGGGAGGTCGTCGAACCTTGGCCGGATTTTGGCGGGGTTTGAAAATGAACCAAACCCTCATGAATCAATTGCTCGAGTAAAAAGCAGTTGACTCATGAATGTTTGAGCCATTGATCGTTTCTAAATCTGTCGGTGGAGTAATTTAGGTTTTTCAGATTATTAGATCTGATACTCCTCGCTTCTTGTTGGTTTTTTGAATAAATAAATGATGGGAGGTGATTAAGGATGATGAGAAGATCATCTGGGTGAAATTTGGGGTTGAATGGAGAAGCTCCACTACCAGGAAGAGATTTTCGGTCGGCAGAGGACGGTGGCTCTGGCGGCTAGGGTATGTGGCTTAGAGAGAAAGAGAGAGACAGACAGGGCTTAGGGGTATTAGACTTCGTGAATTGGGGTGGGGGGGATTGTGAAACAGTTAAATATTAAAAGGGTGCGAGTTTCAGAACCGTTGGATCGAGATGATCCAACGGCTGGGGGATGAAGGTGATGAAACGAGGTCGTATGGGATAGCGTATGGGGTAGGCCGGGTGAGGGGATTATTTTGCTGGGTTGCTGGGTCATGTAAAGAATAGGTTTGGGCCTGGTTTCTTTTGACCCAAGTCCGTTTTTGCTCCATTTTAAAACTAGTTTTATTAACTAAGTTAGAATTGAAGTGTAACAATTGATTATAAATTAATTTTGTTATTAAATCTATTAAACTCACACCTTTCAATTTAATCCTAATCATTTACAAGGCAATTTTCACAATTTTGTTGAAAGAAATAATTAAATTAAGAATTTGAACATGAATTGACTTTATATTCAAACAATTATATTTATTTAAATAGTAGCCAAGGTTATGTGCTTAATCAAACCATTTAAAATTATTTATAGATTAAATGATGAATTCTGACTTTATAATGTAAAACGAATTCACAAATAGCATCAAAATTCAATAAAACCCATAAAACTAACTAATTTACTGAGATTTTGTAGGATTATATGATAGGCAAAAATTACGTGCTCACATTGTGCACATGACTGTAATGTTCTGCCCGTAATTGTAATCTAGTGCCCTTTAACGTAGTAAAACTGATAATAAATTTTATCTAATGGTAGTTGACTTTGTTCATGGCAATTTAGAGTAGTGTTACTTTAGTGGGAAAATATTTGAAACTAACATATGAAATGTTAATATAGAAAATTTATCAACCTAAGTATTTGTTATATGAATAATTACTAAATTATCTTTGTAGTTATTGAAATTAATCATTTAACTATGTGTTAACCCTAATAATATCTGAAAAAGGATGATAATTCAAACACAAACTCTCTCGAATTTTAGTCAACAAATGTAAGAAAATAACATTAAAAACATCAATATAGGAAATTTGACAAACTAAGTATTTTTATATGAATACTTATTAATTATTGTTTACCTTGAAACTAGTTTTAAAAATTATATTTGATTTGTGGTTCTAAAAATATGTGATTTATTCAAATACCAGTTAATAATCAAGAAGTAATGAATGTAAGCAAAGAAAATGAGATAAGCAAACCAAAGTTGTCACAAGACTAGGGCCTCGAAGCACTGGAATTGGGGGCCTCGGGGTTGAATAACAACAATAAATGAAAGACAATAAATGAAGAACAATAAACAAGGAGCAATAAAGCTGAGAGACAGTGTTGAGCATGAAAAAAAGCATAGAATGTTCTATTGCAGTTAATGTTGTGTTTTACAAGAATGATAGGGGTCCCCTTTATATAGGAGGGGTAAATCCCAACATAGTACATGTTTAATTATGACAAAGAAACACTATTGGTCCAACTTTATAATGGCCTTGTACGGAGTTGTACTATCTTTGCAGACCTTATCAACCCTAACCACGTGTTCTTGGAAATTCCCGCCTTTCCTTGACGGTCATAGATTTTATACTGTCACGAAGTAGGCCGCAGCGGGCCTTCGATGTACTCTCGAGGTATGCACTCCGAGGTCAAACTTCGGATTCCAATTTGAGCCTTTCGAGACCGGGCTTGGAAAGTTATAGAGATCCCGATACTGGAGACCCCGGTATCGACCGTATACAGATAGTCCCTGCGTTTCTTAGTATGAAGTGATAAGAAACAATTTTAATTCTTTGATTCTTTGATACCTTGTAAAATGATGTCAGCAACGTGAGGTCAGTGGATGATGTGACAGAAAGGACGTGCAAAAGTCACACCTGCACAATTCTCGAAGAGCTAATAAATTGAAAACGACGGTTGGCCATCCTTTTACCTTTTCCAACACACATAACTTACCCCTATAAATATCCCAATCCTTCACTCCTTAAATTTTTAATTTTCCAAAATCTTCAGATCTTCAAAAACTATTTTGCTTACTTCCTTCTTGTGTTCATCTCTCAGCCAATTTCTTCTGAAATTTCACAACAAAAATGGCAAGAACCTCTGAAACCGTCCCCCAAGATGAGAAAGCCCCTTCATCATCATGCTCGCCTAAGAGAAAAGTGGTAGTGCCTCCTCATATTGAGGAGTGCATCCCCGAACCTTGTGAAATGTCCTCCGATTTCAATGTCGACAAACCTTCTTCGAAACCGGGGCGATGTGAACCTATGTCTCGATACATTAGCCTGATAACTAAAAGCTGAGAAAGTAAAGGCTGACTGCCGCTCGGGGGAGGTGGTACGAGTGGAGATTCCTTATCGTGAGGAAGACATAACAACATATAAAGCCGGTTTCCTTAGTGTGTACACATATCCTTTTACCCTAGGTCCGGTAGAACCATCTTCGCCATAGATAGATCCTGTGATCCTCAATTTCTGCAGACAATATCGGGTGACACTCAGCCAAATCTATCCATCATTTTGGCGCATAATTTACCTGATTAGATACTTTTCGAACATGGTCGAGGGGATTCCTTTTACCCTCGACCAACTGATTAGAATGTATAGCCCCCGAATTTATCAAGGCGGCCCGATTAAGCTACAAAGTTGGGCTTCAAAGGTCCTCTCTTCCAGCATTGACGAGGACAAGGACAGAGGGTGGATGAGTCTCTTTCTCCGAGGTAGGACCTCAGACCTGATCCCAACTGAAAGGATTCCATTCCCCGAGGAATGGAATATGAATCGTAAGTGGACGTATTTCGTCAATAGATTTTTTTTTTCTTCCGCTTGAACTAAATCCCTTCGATGATACAACTCTCGAGTGGTATCCTGGTGTGGTTAGGGATCTCGCGAGCTGGGTTCGACTACTCGATTCGACCTGCCCATTTATCAAGAGCGTGTGGCAGGACCTGGCCAATACCCGATGGGAGGCTAAAAACCATAATGAGTTTCATTTTTGTCATACTTGAACTCTTTAGAGAGGATACCTCTCGATAGTACATTCACCTTTTCTGTTTATCCTGTTACGCTTGTATAGGCCTAGGGTAGGCCGTTATGATTAGGGAGACCTCGCCTGGGGAAGCAGATACCCTAAAACTCGTTAAGGAGAAAAAAAGAAAGATTAAATCACCGACTGAGTCCCCGAAGACGAAGAAGGCTAATGTTTAATAGCCTAAGGTCGATTCAGCGGCCTTAACTTCGGAAGTTTCAGAGAGTATTCATGCTGAGGGAGATGAGAAATATGACTGTCCGCTAATACTTGGGGGGGAGGAAGTGAGACCGCTTCGAAGCCTGCTGAACCGACGGTTGTTGAGCCAAAGGCTTCTAAACAAAAAGTCGTCGATGCTGCCCTACCTCGAGCTGAAGAAATTCTTGAGGGTGGGTCAAATGAAGTCCCTAAGCCAGCCAGCAACCAAAACATGACCCTAACCGAGTGGAACCCACTAGATGAACTCGGGGAGCCTAGTTCCGAAGCACTACCGGGCACGTCATTCTCTCTATTCCTGGTATGAGATGCCCAAAATATGGAAACTTCCGATGTGGGGGCTTCCCACGGAGAGAATGACGTGTTTGAGGGATATTTTGCCAGGGTGGAGGAAGGCCCTGAACTCGATGAGGGAATGACGTCTTTTGACTCCATAACCGTGCTTTGAGCTTTGGTTCTTATTTTTATGATTTCTTTCCTTTGTGTTTTTAGGCCATACTGCTTTACAATCGGACATTTTCTAAGTCACAAGCTGAGTTGGCCCGTTACTAGGAAGAGTGTAGGAGGTTCTCATCGGAAGCGGATGAGTTCAGAGCTCTTTTTACCAAAAAGGAGGAGGAACTACACGACCTTCGAACACGTTTGGAGATGATATCTCGAGAACGGGCCGGTCTCGATGAGCAGGTAACATATTTTTCATATGTTTATTTTTTTGCTTGTTCAACTTTAGCATTTAATTCCTTAACTTGATTCTTGCAATTAAGCAGAAGAATGCCTTGATGGGGGAGGGGCTTAGAGTCAAGGATATTGAGATCCTTGGGCTCAAGCGGCGCGTGGATGAGTTAGCCTCTAAGAAAGATACTCTCCAAAAGAAGCTGGCCTCGACTGAGCATCAAATTCAAGTGCAAGGGTAGAAAGAAGTAAGTATAAGGATCTCCATGTTGAATCGGCCGCCGCGCTACCCACAACCAGGTCCGAAGCTGACGCGCTCATATCCTCGTACCGGGAAGATGCTGCTGAAACAAATGCTCGAGCCAGGAAGATATCTGAAGAGACCGATCTTAAGATGGCTCTAGCTCTCAACCATGCTTGATTGGGATCTCTAAGATAGGATCTCGAGGAAGCACATGCAGGAGCTTCGACCTTTCTGCTGAGATCGAAAGAGTGAAGGTTTTAGAGGAAGAATCAGCGGCATTGCTTACTTCTGATGAGGCTTCAACCAGTGGCTCAGAGAACGTCAAGGAAATTGAAGAATAAGTCCTCGAGGGGGCAGAAGCCGTTGATGACCAGGGGGCCGAGGGTCAAACCGTCGAAGGCACTACTCTTAAAAGGACTCCATCTGTTCAAGTGACCCCGGTGGTAAATTAGGTTTCTATTTGTTTGTTTTCGTGTAAAGGCTACAAGCGTTATCTTTTTAAATATGTTTTGTGAACCCTTTATTATATATGGAAGAATATTCTCTTTTTCGTCGCTTCCTGTCTTTCCTTTGTTTTTTTGGGATAAATTTTGATGATTGTGGATAGCCAATCCGATGTGCTGGACTTATAATATAAAACCCTTAGGTTTTTGTTCTTGATAAAGAATCGATAACCGGCGACCCCTTGAGGTCTAATCTTTGAGCTAAGCTTAAACTTTGGGGCCTTTGAGCCCGAGCTCAGATGAGGTCTAGAACACAGTGTGCACTGACCTTTAAGTTCTTTAGATATCGATACTTCGGTTCTAAAACATTGGTCCTTAGGCTATTTTCATTTTGGCCCTTCGGCTATTTTCATTTTTTCCCTTAGGCTCTTTAGACCGGCCCTTGGGCTTTTTAGCTTGGCCCTTACGCTCTTTAGGTTGGCCCTTAGGCTCTTACATATCGGCCCTTAGGCTCTTTAGGTTGGGTTGATTCGACCTCGAATATGGCTATAGTTTTCCCCCATTCTGGCTAAAGACTTTTAAAGTATTGGTTATGCCTTAGCATGTTCTGTGTTCATCCGACTCTTCGACAGCTCGAATAAGAAACTCGATTATAAGTCGATATGCGACGATAATTGGGTACCTCGTGAGGTTCTCTCGAAGGCTATTTTTTCGAAACCTTTTCATTGAAAGCTGATTTTTTTGAAGTCTTTTTATTGTTCGGAGCTGATATTATCGAAGCTCCTTTTCTTATGCCGAGGGTAGCCTAACTAACCAGTTTTTTCGAAGTGTTTAAAGGCCTTTAAATCTTATGGCAGAAGTTGGACATCTCCGAGCCGCATTATTTTGGCCGTAGCCTTTTAATATTACAGTAGTATTTATGTTTTGCCATAGCCTTTAATCCCCGGGTAAGATGACCTCGGCCACTATGCCGAGGATATGCCGTTTTAGGGGTCTTATAAGTTTGAATATATAGCCTTGGTCTTAATATTGGGGTTGTGCCTTTTTAATGTCTTATAAGTTTGAGTATGCCTCGTTGAGGTCTTAATAGTTTGATGTTGCCTCATTGAGGTCTTATAGATTTGATGTTGCCTTATTGAGGTCCTATAGATTGGATGTGGCCTCATTGAGGCCTTACATATTTGATGTTTCTTCATTGAGGTCTTATAGATTCGATTTTTCCTCATTGAGGTCTTAAAAATTCGATGTTGCCTCATTTAGGTCTTATAGATTCAATGTTGCCTCATTGAGGTCTTATAGATTCGATGTTGCCTCATTGAGTAAAATCGATGTTACCTTATTGATGTCTTATAGATTCGATGTTTCCTCATTGAGGTCTTACAAATTTGATGTTGCCTCGTTGAGGTCTTACAGATTCGATTCTTTGATGACTTGATAAGTTGACTGTGGATGTCAGCCCCCGAATGTTCGGGGGTAATTGGTCCTTGACCCGTTTTCATGTGAAAATAGTAAACTTCTTTGAGGAACAAAGAGTTTTGATAAATAAGAATGCTTTTTCGAATACTTGATACATGCGTACTTGTTTTTACCATCGGGGGCTCGACTATTCTACACATACACAATTCATTTGACTGTTTGGTCCATTATAACATTCTCCTATCGAGGCCTTCTTAGGAATATTTTTATTTCTTCAAAAAGAGTAACCCTTGAGGGTGATGCTCCCTAGTATTTGAGGTTGATTCAAAAAGAAGCCTTGAATATTTGTTGAGTTTTCCTTAGGTAGCATATTGGTGTTGCCTCGTTAAAAACCTCGCCAGTAAAACCTATTTGGGATAAAACCCGATCTAAGGGAAAACGAGTGCAACGCATGCTTTAAAACCCAAGACCTTCGAGCTGAAGGGTGCTTCGACTCTTCTTAATCAAATACCTGTAATAAGTTAGTATGAAACATAAATGAAAAGGGAGAAGTTTATACCTTAGTAATAATAGCGTTTGAGTATAGATATGTTCCAATTTCTTGGTAATTGTTCCTTTCATGGTGACAAGTTTGTAGGACCCTTTGCCTACTACTCCGAGGACAAGCTTGAGTATCGGAGGTTTGTTCGCCTATTATAGTACCTTTCAATCCTTTGTTTTTGGGCGGCCATTCAAACCAGTGCGGCCTCTCGCTTTTCATCTAGTAGCTCGAGGGCAGTAGTCATGGCCTTGATGTTCGAGTCCTTGGTGGCATGTTGAAATATGGCGCTTGGTTCCCCGACCTCGAGCGACATCAAAGCCTCTGACCCATATACCAAAGAGAATGGGGTCTCTCTTGTGCTTGACTTCGAAGTTGTTCGATATCCCCATAGTACTTCGGGCAACACTTCTCTCAATTTTCCCTTCGCATTTTCTAGCCTCTTCTTCATGTTTTGAATGATGGTCTTGTTCGTGGACTCGACTTGACTATTTGCACTCGGGTGGTAAGGCGTCGATAGGATTCTTTTGATTTTATGATCTTCGAGGAATTTCTCCACCTTGCTGCGAATGAACTATTTCCCATTATCGCATGTGATCTCGGAGAGGATCCCGAATTGGCATATTATGTACTCCCAAATGAATTCAATGACTTCTTTTTCTCTTATTTTCTCGAAGGCATGTGCTTCCACCCATTTCGAGAAGTAGTCAGTCATAAATTAATAAATTTGGCTTTACCCGGCGCCATAGATAGGGGCCGACGATGTCCATTCACCATTTAATGAACGACTACATGGATAAGACTGAGTGTAATTGTTCACCGGGTTGGTTAATCATTGGTGCAAATCTTTGACATTTGTCACATCTTTGAACGAATTCCTTGATGTCATTTCTCATGCTATCCCAATAGTAGCCTGCTCTGATCACTATTCGTACTAAAGAATGGGCACCATAATGATTTCTACAAGAGCCTTCATGGATTTCTTGAAGCACTTGGTGGTCCTAAAAACACTGATAGAGGCCCATCGAATGTCCTTATATATTGTGTTTCGTTCTCGTCGAGTGAAAATTGGGCTACTTTGGCTCGAAGGGCCCTCTTTTGGGTATGTGGGAAGCTTCCCGTTTCTCCAATAGTCGATGCACTTGTTCCTCGAATCCCATTTTAGACTTGTTGAGTTGATCTCGACATGGACTTCTTCAATCACCGATTTAGATAGTTGCAAAATAGGCCTCGAGAGTATGTCATCTTCTTCGACGGACGATCCCAGGTTTGCGAGTGCGTCAGCCTCGTTGTTCTGTTCCCAAGGTACGTGGAACAGAGTCCATTCTTTGAAGCGATGCAACATCACTTTTAGTTTGTCTAAGTATCTTTGCATCCTATCTTCCCGAACCTCGAACCTCCCATTTACTTGGTTCACTACCAGATAGGAGTCACATTTTGTTTCAATTACGTATGCTCCTAGGACTTTGGCCAGCTCTAGACCTGCAACCATAGCATCATATTCGGCCTCTTTGTTAGTCAATTTTGAAGTTTTTATGGATTGTCTAATTATGCTGCGCCGTAGGCGGTTTCAGAACTACGCCGAGTCAGGACCCTCTTACGTTTGAGGTACCGTCAGTAAAGAGAGTCCATACCCCCGATGATGTGCCCGTTTTTAGCAAGAGTCTTTCTTCACCTCGGGCACACGGGCAGGCGTAAATTCGGCCACAAAATACTTAAAAATTTGGGACTTGATAGACGTTCGGGGTTGGTACTGAATATCATACCCCCCCCCCCCCCCC